>JAZHYW010061336.1:0-14790 GCA_037355805.1 Ixodes ricinus
TTGGATTATTCCAATACACGAATAATTTTACGACATTACTGGAAACGTTTCCAGCTTCTTCTACAACAAAAAGAGAATTCAAGGATTCAGGTTAAGTACATGTGAACTTTACTGTCTATACGTCGGCGCTCTCCTGTGTTGCGGTGTACCACTCCGCGAATGCGCCAAGACATTCTCACCAACCGATCATCGACGGAACGATCGTTTGATATCTATACTTGTGCGGAAACAATTTCTATCTCCTAAGCTAGAGCTATCCTGCTGCAGCATTTTGTAATCTCTTTTCAGACAAATTTGAACACAGTAAAGCATGAGTAGTTTTATTACATGCATTCGTACGCATTGAAGACGCTCTACATAAAAAAGATACAAACATGTATGCACACTTTCAATATAAAAAATTATAAGAATACACTGACACAATGACATTTTAGCGTAGGCAACATTTTCAAAAGTCTGATTTAAAAAAGCATTATCAATATACGCTCTCAAAGTATTTAAAATACAGTGTCGCAATTTACATTTTCATTGAGTACATAGGGTTGGGGGTTGACATTTTCGAGATTTGAAACCTATCAACATACTCTTTCAAAATATATGCACTGACGCAATAACACTTTTACCGAAGACATCCAGCTTGTCTCGGAGGACGACATTTCCCCGAGTCTGAAATGTCCGTAAGGAAGCGTTGAAAGTCCGTTGTCTTCGATAAAGCGCTTGTTGTCGAAGGGGTTCAATCCAATTTTTTCTACGACGATACTTTTGTTTTTATTTTGAAACTTTGACATCCGACCGTCTGGGGAACGAAACGTTCAACTGTGATGCTACATTGTTGAATGGCGACGAGCGCGAAACCCGACCCACGTTCCTGATACTGCTCTAGGTGGGCGTTTATCTGCCACGTAGGCACATTGCAGGAGCGCTAGCAATGTTCCCTTCAGCCCAGATCGTGTGAACAAAAGAGTGAAAGTAATGCACGCTAAAGTCAAATTCGTCTTCGGAGTTGAGTCGCGTCAGTTCTGTGGTTATCGTGATAAAAAACGCAGCGGCATTCCGTAATGTCTAAACACATTGTACATTGCATCGGAGTGATGACGGAACAGAGTGTACAGACCATGTAGAGACCTTGAAGAGACTTTTGTGCCCAGAACCAGAAGAAGCTTTATTTTCAACAAACAACACAGCATACCAAGCCGCCCAGCGGCGCCACAGCGTTGCCTGCGGCCATCTCTCGCACGAGGGTTGCGCCATCTACATCTCCCCATCAGAATGTAGTGCACCCAAACACAACACTGCACCGCACTAATGGTTCAACCTCCGGGGACACACCACCCGTCTGCCACACCTGGTTCTTTGTGAAGGAGTGGTACCGGAGTTGGGTTCGCTGCGCCGGAGGTTATGACTTGTAGGCGAAGGTGGCTGTTGAGGTTGAGCCGATCCTTGAGCTGCAGGTGCAGTTGGTTGTAGAGGCGAAACCCGTTCCTTTTGGGCCTCTTCTCTTGCGGTTACGTCTTCATTGCCTGTCCTGAAAGTCACCAAGTTTCTCCGGTTGCGCCGCCAGATTGCTCCCTCATCAGTATCCACCGTTTCGACTTATGGGTTACAATATTTTTTAAACATTATTGGTACGGAACCTAGACCGTATAACCAGCACTTTTATGCACGTGTGTTTTTGCGAATTTAAGTTAATTCTGGGCGAAGCGGAGACCCAAAATGTTGTTTATGTTGTGCAAACAATCGTATTCTGGAATTCGCTGGTGCGCTCGCCATGTTTTTGTACGTCCTATTTACCCAATCTCTATCAGATAGTCGAGTGCCTTTTGAGGGGAAGAAAGCTTACGTAGTCCCCGTGCATGAAAGCGGCCCCCAAAACAAAGTTGAATATTACAGGACCATATCGCTGCTATGCACTTCTAAACTCGTGGAACACGTGATCTACACCAGTATTGCTCAACATTTGCAGTCAAATCTATTCTCGCTCTGTCCCAACCTGGGTCTCCGCCCGGGCTTATCATGCAAAACCCAGCTAGTGGAATTTTCTCCTAATCTAGCACACGCATATGATATAAAACCTTCAAATAGGCCACATCTTTCTTTTTTTTTCTTCAGAAAGCTTTCGATCTCGTACCACATAAATTTATTGTGCATAAAATGACGTCCCTAAAAATAGATGGTAGAGTTCTTGCATGGGTAACTGATTATCTCAGAGGCAGGACTCAAGCAGTCTTAATTAATGGCAAATTATCTAATTTTACTTCTGTCATTTCTGGTGTACCCCAGGGCTCTGTGTTGAGACCGCTTTTATTTTAATATTTATCGAGGATATTGCTGTATAAATATTTTTCTAGTATAGGCCTGCGTGCTGACGAGTGCATAATCTGCCGAGCAGTAAGTGCTCGTAATGATTGTTTCACTCTTGCCGGCCGACCTCGACAGGATAGCAAACTGGTGTAGCACTTGGGGGATGGATTTGAACGTTAACAAATGTCACCTTGTTCGTGTAACTAAAAAAGCGAAACCCTATCACCAACATGTACCAGATTAACAACATTCCCATCAACATGTCCCTACAAGAAAAATATTTAGGTTTCTACTTCTCTCATGATTTGTCCTCGCGCTTTCACATAGTGTATATGACTACTAAAGCTAATCGGTTCGATCTATTCTTGGGTACGTTTGGGACCCCCACCAGCAGTATTTGATAAAAATATAAAACTAATACAAAACAGAGCCGACAGATTTGTCCTTAATGTATACTCGAGTGGTCAAGGTGTAACTGCCTTGAAACGCGAGATCAAGTGGCAGCCCCTACAGAATCGTCGTCAATGCTTCAGCCTCAAACTCTCCCAAAGCATATATTACAATCAGTGTGGAATCGACAAAACAAAATATTTTCTTCAACTTCACTTCATCTTTCGGCGACTGGATCATAGCAATAAAATTACACCTTTCCCAAGCGAAAACAGACATTGACAAATACTCATTTTTCCCTTACATTATACTCAACTGGAACGAACTACCTGAAGAAATAGTCTTAACAAATGTAAACTCAATTTTTTCAAGCATTATCAAATTCTTAATACTTATTCCTTCTACGAATTTCCATTTTTTCTGTACATGTGTACGAGCGTGTGTAGCTTTACGCTGATTTGGGTTCTTGTTTATGTTTTTGCTTCTATTTGCATGTTATTTGCTGCGGGTAAGGCACCTTTTTGAGTTATGATTGTCTCAGACATTAAGTGTTTTTTGGCTTCAAGTTCATTTTGTATTGTACCCTCCCCACTATAATTCTCTCACGGGCACTGTGGGGTTATTTATATAAATAAATAAAATTGACTTACGAGCTAGGTTATGCCTGACGAAATCCAGCCATCACAACGACGTCGTCTGCGCCTAGAAGGCATCCATGTCATCCACCTCAAGCCATACCACGCTAGATAGAATTTGAAAGTATATGGTTTCTTGTTATATTTCTGCGTAATCTTATTTGTAAGCATCTGGACTATGCTTTTTCTAAAGAGAGAATAATGTCACAGGACTGTTTTGGTTGCTCAAGCGTGCCGGCGTACTGTCAGCCGGATTTCAATTCTACGTGAGGCTCGCGCCTCGACTCTCGGGCTCTCGCATTACCGCTGTTCTTGAAAGGAACCAGTAGGACGGCCCGCTGATTCTGTAAATATCTTATTCTTCATTTTACTAATTAAACTCCTTCAGTTCTTCTAACTTCACCGTCGCCTTTAACAACGCAACAATGTGTTCTTCCACTGATACTGCGACCTGTGTTACGGTGTACTACACCATCTAAGTTCTTACGTTCACAGTGCTTATGACTGAAAAGTCGTACGATCGACGTACGGTACGGGGAAAAAAAAGATAATTTTTATACTGTCATAATAAAATATTATCGAAATGCCACAAACATCGTAAGTCTTTGTTTGCCTGCTAGCCGGTGTCCTGCAAACTTCGAATATGTTTCATGTTTCACTTTCGATTGTTTGTCTTGGTTAGAGCACTGTTGAAGCTCGCCTTCTGTAAACATGCTTCTGTGAAGTTTTCTCACCCAGCCTCGTCATATTAACGTGTCATATGTAGATTAATCTGGTCGGTCCTTCTGAATGTGCACTTTGCAGACATTTCTGGTCGCTTAAGTGTCATCGCGTCCCGTATCTTCGTAACCCATTTTTGATGTTGCGTCTGTCATTCATGTTCTTCGTGATTATTGGCTGGTTGCTTGTTTACATTTATCTGTATTTTACCGCGATAAATACAAATGTCATTTTGTTTACTTCTGCTTATTGAAAGTAGATACAAAACGCGAACAAGACAAGAATAAAAGAGGCCCATGTACGGCAAAGATCGGTGCTAACTTGCCAACAGATTTAATCGCAAAGTAATCCATGCAATATAAACAATCCCCTGTTTCATTGCCCAAGCACACACATGTCGACAGAAAAATAAAAAGAGAAACGCGAGACCATAGGAGGAGATAAAACCATCAATAACATATACTTATTTGTTGATCACTCACTTCTGAACTCTCTGTCAATAACTATTAAATAATCATTGCACGGTGACTCTGGCCTTGGCCTACTCCGGAATGTCGTCCATCCTATATGCATATGCATGGCACCAAACAGCCCCCTTCCATAGTCGTAACTCCCACCCCCCCCCCCCTCTTTCAAAAAACAAAACAAAAATACTCGCTATGCCAGTGGTCGTTTTTCCTTGGGACCTTCAATGTTCTTTAGAGGTGACACAAATTAATGAATAAATCCAATATTAAAGTTATCTCGCTAAGTCCGGCATCGCTTCTCATTTTAAGTTTTATCTCCAGAGACAGCAAAGGCTTAGCGGTACGTCGTGCAGAACAATCTGGAGCTCTGGGACTACGTTTACGGGCAGTCGTCCCGAGTGACGCGTTATTTACGTAGAAGTTTGCCGTTCGCTTCTTTGCTTTCGTTTTTATTTGTGCCCTGTCCCTTCCAAACCTCCGGAAGTCACGCGAAGTTCCTAAACACGCACACTCTGATGTAATACCAGCTTGAAATTCCATCGCGAACGACTGTAGAAAAATAAATGAGAAAAAGAAATGACATGCGGCATCCCTAAATAACCACCGTAATGGATATTCTAAAACGAGCTCACGTCCGTAAGCGTCCCTCGCTCCGGCACAAATTATGCCAGAACAACACAAAGGGGCCCTGTCCAGGAAACTAATAAGAAAAATTTAATGTTAAAAAACCAAGACGTAAAGCCGTAACGGAAAAGCGGAAGCAGGTCTGTTCTCGCCTACAGCCGGAAAGAAATCCGGCAGCAACTCAGTTCCACTCGATTAAAGATAGCGAGAAAGTTCCCTGGCTACATGTCTTTCAACCTCATTCATCTGCATGTGCGCTCTTCAAAACGCGTCTATCCACGAACTCAGTAAGTAAAATGTGTATCTGAAGAGCTCAATCGGCGGCAACGCGAACAGAAACAAAAGTAAGATAGATAGATATTTGAATTTTAATGGCGCAGGAGCAACTGAGGCTTAAAATGGCCCAAGCAGTTACGTAAGCGGAATACTATTACATGCAGTCGGACTTCAGCCAATCGTACTTACCTATTCCCCTTCTTGTAATAAGCAAATCATTGTCCTCTCCCCTCGATGAAAAATGTTTGTGTTGTGTTCATATAATCTTAGTTCGAAATGGCGAAACAGTTAATTGGGAAGGGATAGTTATTCGCCACTGCAACCTTGTGCAATTAATTCCCTTTTCCCCTGTTTCACATCTCGACCGCCAGGCGGTAGCTACCCGCTTATCTCCTTCACGTCTTTACCGCTTGGTGGCGTCGCCTTACCTGGGGTTGCTAAGTGGCAAGTTAGAGTGAATATAAAAAGTGTTGGTGGCAAACCGAACACGCCTTTCGAAGAGAAGAACGTTTTACGGTGGCGGGCGATGGATGGCGTACATAAAATAAATGTAAGTGCGTTATTTCACTCCAAATTTCGCTAGACCAAAACCGGTTTCTATGACGTGACGTTTCATCGAAATCGGGTAACGGTCCGAACGTTCTTCAATTGGGGTGGCAATGGGGGGGGGGGGGGTATAGTTGGTATAGTTGGTTCATACTGACAAAAGGGCAAACAGCGCTCAAAATTCAGGGACAAAGTTTTAGTGCACACAGGACAAACGCTGACTGAACTTTAAGTTTTTTTTTAAAAAACAGCGACGGGTCTCCCAATATCAGTTTTATTGAGCGTTGCGGAGGCGTTGTGAAGGAAAGTAAAGGGAGCTCCTCGCCCTCAGAGGGAAAGGCCGACCAAAAAAACCGCTTGTCGTTCGGCACATACATACGAATTCACACAACTTGAAAACGTTGCGCTGCAGTATGATCTGCCCTTGGTGTCTTCTGCCCCTTGCAAGTTGGCTAAACTCTGCCCTAGAGTTTCAAATAAGAAAGGTAATGTCCCACTTCCTCGGTAATTCACGAAAATCAGTATGTTCACTGCAAGGTGGGAGTTGTTTATAAAATTCCGGTTGCGTGTAAAAATGCCTATATTGTCAGACTGGAATATGCTTTAACCAGAAATTGCGGGAGCGTGACTTGTCATTAAAGTCAGAAGGAGGAACGGGGGGGGGGGGTGCATTTAATTTTTTATTGTGCTAGCTGTGGGTGTCGACTGATCTTCAAAAAGGCAGAAATTATTTGCAAGGGCACAGACCGAATGACTAGGAAAATTTAGAAGCATATGCGGTTAGAAAAGAAAGTAAGAAATTCGTCAGTTAGACGTCGCTGAATTTACACAGCAAAGAGATTGCATTTTTAGACACGTGTTGATTGATCACACCATGATGTGTTCGGTGTTGCTTATTTTGTTTCTTAAGGCGTTAGCATTATGCCAGAGTCTCATAAGTGCGACAAACAGAAACAAACGAGAGCGACAAGCCTCAAACACATGCAGCATGCTCTCGATAATACTAGGGTGCCTCAATGTCCTTCTGTTAAGGGTGATGCCACCCTTTGTAGTACCCGATGCCGACAGCACGCGCTCACGGGTAAAATACAAAGAAATTGACGAAACAAAATGTCGCCATAGCACAGTCAGCACTACAAACACGTCCAGGCACATGCTCCTTCACGCGCTTCTGAACAAAAAAGAAAAATAAATGTGTGGGACAAAATGGCGAGATGTCTCCACCCTAAGCAAAGCGCACATGAAGGAACCCTAGATACCTTTGGCAGGCGTTAAGTCTTTCGGTGCTCGTGAAGTAAGCACGAGCGATTGCAAGCCTGCCAAAGATACTCTGGCGCGCGTGATGCTGGTGTTTGAGCCACGGTGGCTTGAGCATAGCCTCCTTTGTTCTACAAACCCTGTCAAACCGAGAAGGACTCTGGTTTGAGGGGGTCCACTCGGTTCATCCAAAGATGCTTCATCCCAGGACACTTCATTCTAGACACTTTAAACCAAAAGTGTTTCATCCCAAGACGTTTTATCCCAAGTTGTTTCATCCCATGTGCATTACGTGCCAGAATATTTCATACTTTGGAGTGCCGGTTTGAGGCTTGTCGCTATCGTTTGTTTCTGTTTTGTGGCTCTTGTGGGGCTCGGGCATTAGCACGCTCGTTTTTATGAAAAGCCGGCGGTGTCTTTCGTTTGTGTGTGCCGGGGAGAGAGGGAGAAGGAGGGGGATAATGTGACGCACGCGACGCTCTGATTGGTCCGAAGCACTGGCGTCAGCACGTATCAACCTCTCCCTCTCTCCCCGGCGCTGACAAACTGACAGACACCGCCAGGTTTTCATTGAAACAAGCCCGTTCGCTTTAGGCAAAGTAACGCGCACAGCTGGCACGGTGCCAGAGGCAGAGGCGCCTCGCAACACCTCCTAGATAGCAAAGCGGTAGTGCTGAACGAGATGGCGTAATCAGAGAAGGCCAACGCTGGACACGGATGGGAAACGAATGCTGCGTCAACGTTCGGCTTCAAGTCAAGTTTAAGCTGAACGTTAACGCAATCGTCGTATCCAATCTGTGGCCAGCGTTGGCCTTCTCTGATGACGCCATCTCATTCAGCACTACGGCTTTGTTATAAAGGAGGTGTCGCGCCGCGGCGCGGTGTAATGCGGGCCTGTTCAGTTGCCGCTCTGCCGTCGCCGGTGGTTCACTCTGGGTTCTCCCAGTAGCGGTGCGTGGGCTGCGATTTGCGTGTATAGTTAAAATGATGGATGCGGTTCCCTCCACGAGTGGTATGGATGTGGTTCTTTTCACGAGTGATATGGATGACCGTACTTAAAGGCGTCGACCTACTCTGACAGGCAGAATACAGAAAAGAGATGAAAAAAAAATTACTGTAAGATATATTGGTGAATTCTTAGGGAATACGTTATCATGACCCTTGAGAAACGCCACATACGTCCACCTTCGGGAAACGCTAACACTGACCCCGTAGCGAGGTCAAAAAGAGACAGCAAACAATAGAGGTAGCAAAAGAGAAAGCGAAAAGAGAAAAGTGAAGAGGACAGCGTTAGCGTTTCCCAAAGGAAGACGTGTGTGGAGTTTCCAATGGTCATGCTAACGCATTCCCTTAAAATCCGCCAATGGGACTTCCCGTAATTTTTCATATAAAATTCAACAGAATATGCCTTTGCTTACCGGATCATGAGAATGTGTATGAATATGAAAGCAACGTAGAGCTGGAAATCGATGTTTATATATCATAAATGCCCCAGGCACTGTAGTAAAATAAACGTACATTTCAGTATTTGATTTTCAATAATGAACATTTTGGTTTTAATATATTTTATTGGCCCTTTGTTTCAACCCAACCGATTACTTAATCCAATGAACTCGTGGTCTTTGCATGTTATAGGGTTCTTATGCTCATTATTAACGTTCTGGGAGATATCTAATTCAGGAGTATAACTCCAATAGTCTGACATGACGATTGTTATACAGTTAATTTGAGTACGAACGTAGAAAACAAGACAACGCTTAACTCATTACAATCGTTTATTTTGATTTGAAACGCAAAATACGAAACTAAACTTCATCCACTGATAAGCTGACAAGGTGTTGGAAGGAAGCTACGTAATTTCCAAACCAATCAATCTCCTGCCCTTTTATTGAGGTTCAGTTGAGAGTCACGGCTTGTCCTATGTGCATTTCTACTTTGTCCCTGTTTTCTGCGCGCTGTTTGCCCTATTGTTGAAACGTTCTTGGTTTTTTTTTTTTTTAATATGAAAATGTTTACTCTGGAGTAAATAAAAGGAGAAAAACATTACCACGTGCAAAGGAGCAGCGGGCATCGCTAAAGCGGTAGATAGTGTCTGAAAAAAGACAAATCGATTAACAATAAACTAAACAGAACTATGTGAATGGTTGATGCTAAAACCACTATTCACATAACTTTCTGAAATCCATGTCAATTAATTATATGGCCAATAAAATAACATTTAAATGTGCCCATCCATGGGTGAGTTTAAATTTTATTAAGAAATCCTGTCCCTATATTGACAACGCTGGAAACAAAATGTATTGAATTACTGTATCAGAATTGTTTCTGAAATACATATTTTATATGTACTTACTGGCAGCTACCACTTCACCACCACAACCCAACCGTTCACAAATGAAATTAACAACTTGGCTGTTTTCATAACGGCTCTAGCGGCCACTGTACCATTGACGCAATCCTTATCGACTTCACGAGAAGCTTCGATACTAGGCCGTCAAATATTATTAAATGAATCTTCCAACTAAGCATTAGTAGCAACTTCTCAGTTGGATATCTTCATTCCTCTCTAATCGCCTTCTGTCGGAATCTGCAGACAACCCGTAATCTTGTCCTATTTTAATAAAATATGGTGTGCCTAAGAAAGTGTAATCGGACCCTTACTATTTCTTATTTACATAGACAAATTGCCTCCTTTAATGTGGTCATCTGTGATACTCTTCGCTGATGATCCTGTTACGTATTGTTGCATTTCACATCCCAAGGACACGGAAATTCTCCAAAAAGGCAATGATATCTTGCCCGAATGCTGCCTCACGTGGCATGTGAATCTTAATAGTACAGCGAAACCAGGATTGATATTTTTCAATCGCTCCAAAGAGGACATTTCATTTAACTCTATTTATTCTGTTTTTATTGCACCAGTTCCTTATTTCCTTCAAATACCTGGGTGTCACCTTTTCGGAGGATCTCACTTGGAGCGCTCACATGGAAAACATGTTTAAAATGGCAAGAGGGCGCTTAAGATTCCCCTTTAAGATGGGAACGCGATAGCTAAACATATAAACCCACGCTAATTCCTGCCGTACAGGCGTGTCTGCGTGGCTTGAGTTCGAAAAGAAACGCCGTTTTAAACGGCCAAGTCAAACATGCTCTCTGCTGGAAACAAAGCATCGGCCACTGGACGAGTATTTCAAACTATTTTTTGGCAACAGCACTTCTGACTAAAAGGGAATTCTTCCACGTTTTCCAACCGGTAACTTGATATTGAACTCCGTTTTTCTCCGCGCCTCCTTAAGCGCTAGGCCTTACACGGCCCCGGACTTTCGAGAGGTTATCAGAGAGGTTACTGACCTCCGCGATGTGAAGGCAACAGGACAGTTCCAAATGAGTCACGTCTGAATGATCACGTGGACGAACGCGCTCGCGAAGGCGCAGCTGTAGTCAGCGAGGAGAGCTCCTCGTGAAAGGCAAGAGGAGCCTCGTAATTGGCCCAGATATCCGTGACATCAAAATGAAACTTTTGTGGCTGCCGGGTCACATCTAAGACCGACGCATCGCAGAGGCCCTGCAAGCCTTCGGAATCGTGCGAAACATCAGCCGCGAGAGATGGTGGTGTTTTGGAATGGAGCATATGGAGGCTCTGAAACGAGAAGTGAACATCACACTTCACGAAGGGGTAGCAATCGAAAAGATACTACATCTTCTGAAGATCCTCGGGCGTCTGTGTCTTGTCCTCCTGCCGGGACGACCGCCATTGTGCGTCCGATGTGACAAAGTTGGGTACGTCCGCCGCCAGTGCAGGGCATCACGATGCTTAAATGTGGACGGTATGGACAAACAACCGACAGTTGCATCACCACATATGCAACTAAGATTCTCCAGCCAAAGACTCAAGATAACGACGACCGGTCGGAGCTGCTGATGGATGTCACAGAGTTTGTTGACGCTTCTGGGCACTCCCCACCGGTTGCAACTGTTGCTTAGTATGAAGAATAGGAATCTGCTGAAGAAGCAGCCTTCCAGTCAAAGACGTCGGCCTCTGAGGAAGATGATCCAGGTGGGCTTCCTGAACCAAGTCCTTCACCTGACGACGATGAGAAGCAATCAACGTCGTCAACATCAACAATCACTATCGAATAAGTTGGAGGACAACAAGAAACAGAGCGCCAGGCTATTAAAGCGCCCGTGGCCACAGAAACCCCTTCGGCCGTCGAGGGATTGGAACCAACAAGTACAGCAGATGCCGTTGCCGAGGTCGGCCCAACAGGCAATGTGATACACGCTTGACGAAATGTACCTACAGAGTGCAATTCGCGTATCGGGTGTCGATGAAACGATCATGTCGAGGAAACGTGTGTTCGTGAAAGTTGTCCACGAAACGTAATTCCACGAAACGAGTTTCGACTAAATAATAGGGACCCTTTTTGGCATGGTTCGTCGGCAACGGAACCCCTTTCTTTGGAAGGATAGCTTGAAATCGAGGCTATCTAACGTATCTAGAGATACAATTGTTGCAAATTTGCAGCATGGACCTTATTGGTCATCAATTACAACAATTTTAAAAAGAAAATCAGATGCGACAAAAGGAAATTATATTTCGATTTCCACGAAAGCCAGTATTTGCAACATATTCCTCGTTTCTAGGCTTGGGTATGTACTACAGGTGCTTCATTGTTCTCGAACGAGTATACAAACGTCTTATAGAATTTTCGCTACATTCATATGGTCCTCAACTTGGGATCCACTGGGAACCACTACAATTACGCCTCGCTGAAAGTTTAAACTATTTGATTGTTTCAACTGACCAGTCGTTTCAGGGCAGGCCTCGGGGCTTTTCGGAGGTGGTTGGTACGTTCGCCTTTCTCAAAGCACGCATTTCATTACAATCTTTGTTTAGTGTCTCGCGGAAAGTATTGTCAGTGAGTGTTCTGGAGAGCCTTTTTACAATATCGATTTATCGCACTCTTTTTACTCTTGATTCAATCAGTGATGTGTTCAAAACAGTAAAACGAATGGGCGTACTACCATAAACAAAGACATTTTTCTTTAAATTACACATGTCTACGTTATCCGTTAAGACGTATCTACAAGAAAAGATGCTATGTGTACCCTGGACAGTAAACTGCGGATTATGTAATAAGCCGGAAAACATGGAGCATTGTTCTATTTATTGCAAAATGACTCGTTTTTGTTTTGGGATGTGCTACAACGTACCCTTAAGGAAGATCTCATTCTTAAGGATTGCAACCTTCGCTTTCTTCCGTTTTAAGAAAGCTAAATAGCTCCATACGATATGTTCGCGCTATATGACCTTCAGAGTTTATGGATATGCAGAAGGATTGACTGCCATGCAGAAAAATCCCGCACAGCAAAGTCCCTATTTCTAGAACAAGTAGCAAATGTAAGAAGTGTTTGTGTACCTGCAATAAGCCAGCCGGGTTGGTTCTCTATGTTTGATTGATGTCTCTGACTCCCAGATTTATAAGAAATGAAAACCGACCGTGAATGTGTGATTTAAGATAATAATGTAGGCTAAAAACAAACAAAAACTGAATGGTTATTGACTAATTTGCCCCCCTCCAAAAAGAAAGATGTGTTAAAAACTAAATTAGAGTAATGTGAGTATAATCTAAATATATTTTTCACTTTGTTCATTTGTGTACATAAGGGACCGCATTGCCTGCATTGATGTACTCGATATATTGTACTATATATATTATATATATATATATATATATATATATATATATATATATACTTCATTTATTAAAGATATAAAAAAGTGTCTGCGTGGCCTAGTCGTAGCGGTGTCTGAACCGTTACCGAAGGGTCGTGGGTTGGAACCCCGCCTCAGCCTAAAATACTTCAATTTTTCTTTAATGTAAAGTGTTTACTTTACAAAGTGAAATTATTTGAGACATGCGGCGGCCCTTAATTCGCATAACATATGATGTTTTAATCACTTTAATTCCGCGCGTGACGTCAAGTTTCACGCGAGCGCATTGTGGGTTGTTTGATATTCCCGAGCGAGGTCACGTGGCTGTGACGTCATGGCCCTAGCGACCAATCAGGATTTTCCCGTCCCGTCGACGTCCACGCCGGCTTTTCTGTGACACAAGATCCAGATGCTAAACGCTATCGCGTTAATAAACTATCGGCACGTTGAGTTCCTTTAACGGCATATGCGCGCATGCACCATCGTGGGGTGCAATAAAGCAGGAACTTCAATAGTTTGCAAAGTACCGAGCACCAGTTGCTCGACCAAAACCCCGCAACCTTTCATACCTCGTCTTCAAATCCAAACGCAGCCGACGCTACCCGTTGATGGGACCAATCAGAGAGCAACAAGAGCTCACCATCCTGGTGTTCGTCATGTCTCTTTCCGTCTTCTATCATCACTGAACCAATCATAAACAGAAAAAAACCCAGCGACTTGCGCTTTTCATGCAGCTTGATTGGTCCCATTACCTTGTAGCGTGGGCTGCGTCTAGATTTAAAATGAAACAAAGTATAGTGGTGCATAAAACCCTCATCCGATCTAAAATAAAATATGACAGCGCTAAAGGCCCCTCATCAGTCTTATATAATCATTAGAGGTGATCCAAACCAGCCGTCTTCTTCATTCTTCAAAAGTGATTGCACCAAAGTAGCACATCACGATTAAAGTCAATTTCCAGTCTAGCTTGTCCAGATTACCGCTGTAAACTGCATCGTCTTGCTCTATTTTGCGAGCTCTTCTGCATCATGCCATTTTTCTCCTCACGATTACTCCGATACGAACGAACCTCTACTCAGTTGAACTAATAGATTTATGTTCTTAGCTCTCGATCTGTACATTATTAACTGGGACTTCCTCAGAGATGATACTGCTACTGAACGTGACGCCACAATAATGTGTGAAAAACAAAAATGTAAGGCTTTGCTAGGTCAATTAGTTTCTGAGCTTTTTTTTAATGTTTGGTACTGTTTGTTATTAATATCTGCCGGTACTACTGACCTACGTGTCTTGTACGTTGTTTTATACTTTGTTTTTCTTTAGATAGGTATGGTGGTTATTCTATTATACCAAATAGTATATTGTATTGTGATCTGTATAAAGGACAATCTGATTGATTGTTGTTTCTTCCCCCTCTCCTCTCTCTCATATGCATTCCTTGTGAATGTCTTTGAAAGAAATACACTTGAACTTGAAAATAGTGAAGTGAACTTCAAAAGTTACTGTGAAGTGATGAAAAAAATTCTTCCAAGGTTGACTCATTTGAAATGCAGATGTAAAAGCTGCTCCATAAGTTGATGGTACGAGTGATCTTTCCTTGTTCCTTTTTTTAATGGTCCATTTTCCTGTACGGTGCCACAATTGCGTTAGGATGTTTGTGACGTGTCTATTTAGATGTATTGAACTGCACAAATATATCACTGTAATGAAAGTCGAGATGAGTTATGTACAATGGTGACCAAGAACTTAAGACGGTTAGTTTTGTGACAGGTCAGGAGGTCGACTTTAGATTGTTTCGAAAAGCGAGTAATGAAGCTCTTGTACATATTGTTGCGTAACCTCTTTCTAGCGTCCGCCT
>JAZHYW010061337.1:0-23968 GCA_037355805.1 Ixodes ricinus
AATCTAATTGTCCTTTGGAGACACGAACAAAAGAAGCCAGTATTCGCCGGAAGATCATCTCGGTGCTGTGTTAAGTACGCAAAGACCCTGGGCTGGTCTCTCTGGCCAATCTCGTCACAGGAAAAGTGCCGCTAAACCAGGGACGCGTACACTGGCTCTCTGAAAACGCAAATAAAATTCGGTATTCTTCCATTTCTTCAATTAGCGATCCTGACCGGTCTCTCCTTGTCAATTTCAAAAACGCGTGGTGTTTCAGTCATGAACAGGATCGTGACTGCCTTATTTAAGTCTTGCTTGAAGTCAGGGTGGGTTTCACAATGGCTGTGAGAATCGGACATAAACTCTGATCTTCTCTGTCGGGGTTCAAAGTGCACGGTTGAGAAGAAAAGAGTCTTTTGAGAAGCGCCTTGAGAGAACGGAACGTCTTTCCGATTGAGTCAATGGAGGAAGTTCATATGAGCCTTCATAAAAGACTGCTTAATTAAAATCGAAATTTCCCGTCTGCTTAAACACACCGACGTTCGGTTACGGCCGTTTTCAGGTTGAAGTGTTCGAATTTGAAGCGGTCGTGTTCGCGACTAACCTGAAACGATTCACTTTACGAAAGCAACGACGAGCTGAGATGAAACACGATGAGGATAGAGGTCGTCGAGAACGATATGTGAGACACCGGGAGAAACGGTTCTCGTTTTGGTTCTTAACTCCATGTAACAGGTATGATGTGGGAGTGGATTGCAGTAGCTCTCGGAATCCGACAAGCACCGGTCAGGGTGACTTCGACTCGTCCGAATGCAGAACGATGCGAGGAAGCTGAACAAGGTGATTTTGTTAAATCGTGGAATCAGCCAGGAGTCTGAAATATCCGGTACTTTGTTGCGCAGGATGCGGATGTCCACGCCGTTAAGTCGGAGTTTTCTTGCTGGCAAATGTCACTGAATATCGAACAGAACAAATCGCAAAGTGTAGATCTCCCGATACACTCGAAGTGACGGCGACTCTCTTAGCATTCGGCGGAATTTCCATCTTTTTCCGATGTATTCACTGGTCTTTTTTGTCGAGCATCGCAGGAAGAGTATGATCTCTACTTACCTTGTTTGCGCGTTAGAGAATGTCAGAATGGAATCATAGGCATATTTGTATTGACTGATCGAACCTGGTTCGATAAACGTGTAGGTATTGAAAAGAGGAACTTCAATGGCCCGAACTGGAATCACTTTATCGTTCGTAACCGGCCGTCGGATGCGACAGTGCTCAGGATCGCATTGGCTCGAACGATGTTGGATTGAATGGGAAGGACGCTCGATTTGAAGTCGTAAAAGTGTGGAACTAAAGAAGGGACGTGAAATTCCAAAACGGACGTGCAGGATCATGCATGGTGAGAAGAACTCAAGATAGTCCGAGTTTTCCAGAGGCGAATGAAGTAGGCGGCAGCGAAGAGAAACTGGAGTTCGCTGGTTGTACACAAACAGGATCCTTCATGGAGAAGTGGTAAAAATTCCGCGCCGACATTTTCTAGGATATTAAAAAAGTCTGGAGCAACCTTCGGTCTCTGTTCTTTTGGGTGAGGCCCGAGGAAGGTTGCTTGGACTTCTTTTCTTTTATGACCTGCACTGGAGTGGAAGGCTCGTAGATACGTCTGTCAAACTTCTCTTCAAGGCATCGGCAAACTTGCCTGGCGCGTCTCTGCCGGTGGCCGCCAGTTTTCGACCGAGGTATGGAACCACTCGCTTTCTAAACGCAGGCGATATTCTGTAGTTCGTCCCACATGGGAATAATGGCCCGGACACAAAATGGAGCATATGTTTCTCACCGGAACTGGCAAAATGGTCCACACAGCACGGTAAAGATTTTGCGTTGCATTTTCTAAAATTCAGAGTGGCTGCGGCACGACCGGATGCGTCTGAAAATGCGCAGATGTAACTTCACTTTCTCGCCAACGAGCTCAGAAAAATAGTGTTGACTTCCTTGACGACCACCCTCTTGCCAGTCTGACAAATTAAATGAATATGTTATCATCTCGGGCGCTTGTAGTCACCACGTCAGGTACGACTCTCAAGAGTAGGGCTTTCACATCCCCAGCGTGTATCTTCTTTTATGATATCGCAATACGTAAAAGGGTAATTGTTTGGATATGTAATATGACTTCACGGTCTGTCCCAGTAAAGGAGGCGAAATACCAGGGTCTTTTTCTACCAAATCCGAGCATGTGTGACAAGTGCTGATCTAGTTACTGCATATCCATTGTGATGCATCCTGCATGCAACAGAATATAGGAGGAGAGGGTACGGAGGAGGAGGAGGGGCATACCCAGGCAGCACAAGGTGTTGGGCCAATATTGAAGAGCATTGGCAAAAAGAAGGTCCGATGATGGTCCACTTTAGCCAATCTGCTCCCAATATTGTCTATGCCATCATATAGAATCTTTAGTGTTGGCCCAGCTTCTCCAATGACCAACCAATATTGGAAGCACATTGGCATAAAATGGTCAATCTTGGCCTGTCAGTTCCATTCGCTTGCGAATATTGGATGAACATTGGCAAAACATGGGCAATGTTGGCCTGACAGTTCCATTGGCTTGCGAACGTTGGATGAACACTGGCATAAAATGGGCAATGTTGGCCTGTCAGTTCCATTGGCTAGCGAATATCGGATGAACACTGGTATAAAATGGGCAATCTTGGCCTGTCAGTTCCATTGGCTTGCGAATATTGGATGAATACTGGCATAAACCGGACAATGTTGGCCTTTGAGTACCCTTGGCTTGCTAACATTGGATGAACACTGGAACAAAATGGTCAACGTTGGCCTGTCCGTGCCGTTGTCATTCCAATATTTCATGGGGACTGGCATAAAATGGAGACGGTTGGCTTGTCTGTAGCATTGGCTTGCTGGCGTTGGATAAACACAAGCTTATAATGATTACTGTTGTCCTGTTAGTACCATTGGCTCATCGTCATTTCAAGAACAGAGTTGCATATAATGGTCAGTGTGTGTTAGTCTGACAATGCCATTGGCTTAATAGTGGAAGCATGTTGGAATATTGCCGCGAGCGCAGCTGACTAAGTGGCAGCGCGCTCGTGGCCTAACAGTATCGCGCGTGCCTTCCACGCAGAAGCCCAGGGTGCGATCCCTGGGGCGCCGCGTCTTTTATTTATTCTTCCAATTTAGATTTCTGGTATTTTCGAGAACCGTGTTGCTCGATTCTAGAGTTAGGATGTTCTGCGCGCCGAATGTTCCAGCCCGAGATATTCCAGAAGCCCACGCGTGCACATAAAGGGGCTCCGCGTAACCAGCCGGACTCAGTTTCGCCTCAGCGTTCGATCCTGCTGCTTCGCCGCTTTCGACGCCCGCGACGCTCTGTTATTATCTTCTGTTTCCTTTTTACTTTTGGGCACAAGTTCGCCCCATTAAACGTTTCAGTTTTCTCAGTTATTCCTTTGTTTTGTCCACTCGTCATTCGTGACAATATGCTGGCTTAGGCGTGTTGGCTTTTGCGCAAACGAGTTGGAATTGCTCGAGCGCTTGTCAATTTTATTTAATTTTGTCACCGCAGCGATCAAGGTCGCACTACTGCGAAAACAAGAATAACAAGGTACAAGAACTTAATGGCAATTTTTGTTCCTTACTACTGCGCACTAAAGAGTCGCCAGGGAAATAGAAGCTCATCAAGACCACCAGCTGGAGAAAAAAAGAAAACTATGTCCGCGATAATAGAGTCTACATAATAGATTATTCATGATTTTGACTCCTGCAATCGACAGAAAAGCTTCGTTACCCTAACTACGGGTTTGTGGAGTCGCACTTCGTGTCAGGTAGAAGGTACTGCTTTACGATTGGCTCGAATCAAGACACTGTTCTGAAATGTGGTTTTACTAGTATTCGGCGACTTCTCACCGACTTTACGGCTCTACTGATGCCACAATAGAGCCGAAGTACCGTTCCCTCCATGCCTTCCCTCGTTAACCTCCCCCTCCGAGAGCTGCCGCTGATTTCGCATACAGAGATTTGTATACGTCTTTTTTTTTGTTGTTGTTGTTTCCTTTGAGGTGGCGTTTCCTGTTTCTAATGTCGAATCCTGCTTAAGCGAAATTTCGCATGAGATCACGACTTCGCATCAAGAAACAACAACAACAGAAGTTCCCCCTAATTGCTGGGATTGGACACGGAGAAGAGAGTGGGCGGTTGGTTACCAATTTGTTTTCTGTAATTTTCGCTAAAAATTGATTATATATCTTGAATTCTCTCCCGCAAGAAGCGCGCAGCAAGTTTTCAAGATTATTTGGGTCCGCAGAAGCAAACAAACGTTCGTAATCCACAGCAGGTGGATTAGGCTTCTGGCCGTTGGTACGAACTGAAAATCGATAAGTAATTTATTAATTCTTGCTGATATTTGGGACACTGAAGTGTAACCAACTTATCAGATATTACTGGTCTTGATCACGAAGGTGGTTGCGCATGTACCTCGTCGACCGGGCGATTAAACGCATGCACTTCGTTGAAGCAGCACCGGAAGCCAGGTCCATCGCCTCTTCCAGCCAGTTGTTTCGGGGAAGGCATTTGTTTGCTGGTTAGCAAAATGCAAAGAGAAATCAACTCGGAACCTAATAAAGAGCAAGCACTCACACAAAACAAGCGGAACCAACAGATTATACGAAGTCAGCTCTCATTGAAGTGTTTAACTGAACACGCGAAGGTTCCTGAGTTTGGCTTGTCTGTTACTCGCTTGACTAGCTCACCTCCTTTTTCGCACTGTTTTCTCGTTGAGATGGTAAATATCTGCGCCCTGCGTCTGGTACACTTGTGTACTGCGGTAAAACGCTGGATAATATTTCTTCATTATCCAGCGCTTCCCATTACTGTCATAAGCTTGGTGTACTTTTCTTGCGAGTTTTGACATTTAAACACAAAAAATGCTTGATTTTACTGTCATATCACTCATGCTACGCCTTCAGGAAACAATGAAAAAAGTAATACCTGCAAGTGATTGCCTTCAAAAGTAAGAACCGCGTGAGATTGAGGTTGGGCGTCTAATATAAGTTTTGTAACCCATTTAATGCATATACTTTTTTGAATGACTGTGTTTATTAATTTAGTCGGTGCAATTAATTTTCCATGCCTAATATGTTTTAAGTTCCAAATTAATATGTATTATTTTTTTTTCTCATGCATTTTCACAGATGTGGAGGTAACCTAAAGGGCAGAATGTACAATTTTTATTATCCGCCGACTTTGATGTATATTTAAGAAACAGTTGAAAGGCACTCACACAAGAGATTATTACGCTTCAACTGCATGAGGCCGAAACGTTCGTTGATATTATTCGACATTGAGCGAGCTCTCGCAGTTGATTCGCACACTATCTGCAGCGCTTAAACGGATACTCGAGCAGTGTTGAAGTAACCGGGACACGACGTGTAACCTGCTGAACTTCTCAGGAGTTACACACCAAACGCTTGCCGCAACAGATTGCTTTGGGGGAAATTTTTGACAAAGTCACGCCCTTTCTGTCGAGTGTTCTCGTCCTCGTCTACGTAGTGAAACCGCTTACCTTTTGCGCGGTTCTCTAAAGTTTTACCGATCCAACCGGTTATAAAAATTAATCGCGATTAAAGCGTGTAATCGCCCAATCAGGTGGTTAATCGATCGATTTATAACCCTACATGAAATAGGTATCGTCGCATTACCCGAACAGGTGAAACAGGCGGCTGACGGGCAACTAGGAGTCTGCGCCGTCGCCTCGTGCTCGCTCCCAGGCAGCACAGGTGTTGGGCCAATATTGGAAGAGCATTGGCAAAAGAAGGTCCGATGATGGTCCACTTTAGCCAATCTGCTCCCAATATTGTCTATGCCATCATATAGAATCTTTAGTGTTGGCCCAGCTTCTCCAATGACCAACCAATATTGGAAGCACATTGGCATAAAATGGTCAATCTTGGCCTGTCAGTTCCATTCGCTTGCGAATATTGGATGAACATTGGCAAAACATGGGCAATGTTGGCCTGACAGTTCCATTGGCTTGCGAACGTTGGATGAACACTGGCATAAAATGGGCAATGTTGGCCTGTCAGTTCCATTGGCTAGCGAATATCGGATGAACACTGGTATAAAATGGGCAACCTTGGCCTGTCAGTTCCATTGGCTTGCGAATATTGGATGAATACTGGCATAAACCGGACAATGTTGGCCTTTGAGTACCCTTGGCTTGCTAACATTGGATGAACACTGGAACAAAATGGTCAACGTTGGCCTGTCCGTGCCGTTGTCATTCCAATATTTCATGGGGACTGGCATAAAATGGAGACGGTTGGCTTGTCTGTAGCATTGGCTTGCTGGCGTTGGATAAACACAAGCTTATAATGATTACTGTTGTCCTGTTAGTACCATTGGCTCATCGTCATTTCAAGAACAGAGTTGCATATAATGGTCAGTGTGTGTTAGTCTGACAATACCATTGGCTTAATAGTGGAAGCATGTTGGAATATTGCCGCGAGCGCAGCTGACTAAGTAGGCAGCGCGCTCGTGGCCTAACGGTTATCGCGCGTGCCTTCCACGCAGAAAGCCCAGGGTGCGATCCCTGGGAGCGCCGCGTCTTTTATTTATTCTTCCAATTTAGATTTCTGGTATTTTCGAGAACCGTGTTGCTCGTTCTAGGTTAGGATGTTCTGCGCGCCGAATGTTCCAGCCCGAATGTTCCAGAAGCCCACGCGTGCACAAAAGGGGCTCCGCGTAACCAGCCGGACTCAGTTTCGCCTCAGCGTTCGATCCTGCTGCTTCGCCGCTTTCGACGCCCGCGACGCTCTGTTATTATCTTCTGTTTCCTTTTTACTTTTGGGCACAAGTTCGCCCCATTAAACGTTTCAGTTTTCTCAGTTATTCCTTTGTTTTGTCACTCGTCATTCGTGACAATATGCTGGTTTAGGCGTGTTGGTTTTGCCTAAACAAGTTGGAATTGCTCGAGCGCTTGTCAATTTTATTTAATTTTGTCAAAGCGCGATTAAAGTGCTTTTCTGCAAAGAAAACAAGAATAACAAGGTACAGAACTTAATGGCGATATTTTGCTCCTTCACTGCGCACATTAAAGAGTCGCCAGCGAAATAAGCTCATCAAGACCACCAACTGGAGAAAAAAAAACTATGTCCGCGATGATAGAGTCAACATAATAGATTATTATGTTGACTCTATGATCTCGACAGAAAAGCTTCGTACCCTAACTACGGGCTTGTGGAGTGCACTTCGTGTCAGGTGAAGATACTTCTTTGCGATTGACTCGAACAAGACACTATTCTGAAATGTGGTTATACAATGACGGCTCTATGACTTTACGGCTCTACTGATGCCACAATAAGAGCCCTAATGCCTTCAACTTGGCGCCAATGCACTGATAGCAGACGACAATGTTGGTCTTGATTTCTAGATTCTAGCCGGAAGTGACGTCAGGCGCAAAAAACCTAAACTTAAAAGCGCAAAAAAAAACGAGCAACAAAAGTAGGATTGCAAACTCGGCGCGCTACTGGCAACTGAATTTTATTTAGAAAACATGAACAAATATAATACGTTACTATATACCTCGGCCAAATAAATCCGAATTCCGCGTTTTATGAAACGAGTGACGACGCAACTACGCAACCGTCATCCTCCTTTACACTGATTTTGAACGCCAAGAAATTTACCTTTCTGTTTTCGCTTCCCAGTTGCCCGGAATTTGTGTTTTGTACAGCAAAGGATCACACGAACCTTTATCACAGTGGACTTCCAAGCTCCCCGAAGAATACCGCTTTACAGAAAGTTGGTGTGCTATGTACGATCGGGTCGTGCACGAAAGCACCCGAAGTCAAAAGCCCCGTGTCAAATTCTCCACGACTGACACCCCACCCTGTTGTCACGCCTTCAAAAGGCCAGTTTTATCAGAAGCCCATGACGCGAATCCCTAGATCAGGTGGGCCGGGTCCTCACCGTGACGGTTGAGCATTCTACTTTTAATTAAGAGACAGCAAGTGTGCACGCGAGCGTGTGTAAAGTAATCATGTCGTCATTTGTAGACCCTCAACATATTACGATGACATGGAACAATTCTGGTTAAAGCGCGCAAAGGGATTCTGCACGTCAGGCTATCATGCTACACACGTCAGGCTATCGCCCACACGTCGTTGCTATTTTAGACTACCGGTGTGGCGCATTCCAAATGTTTTTGCGCATGCTTTTAGTGCGCATGCTCTCCAGTTTTGTTTATTTTGAAGTACAAGCTAGTTAGTTTCAATGGTGCCCTGAGGGAACGCCAAAGTGGCGGACGATTTTCTGTAAATTTATATCGCCCATTGTTTCCGCATTTGATTTATCATTGTCTTTTTTTCATTATGACATTAGGCTCCAAGCTGATTTCGGAGCTTCGTGTCTGTCAGTCCCTTTTCGTCCTCTTGCTGTAAAGTTATCATGTCTAAGCAATCTCTACTACATTGGGTTTTGGAAACCCGGATAGCGAATATACCAGCAGAGACAGACAAAAGAATTCGAGAGAGAGAAGTGTGCCGGGGTAGGGTCGCGCCGACGGCCTTGGAACGGCTTCGGAAAGGCTTCCCCACGCCGTCACTAATCTCTCCAAATCTCTCCTTTGTTATCGAAGAGGACTCAGCGACCTTGAGGGAGGAGGACACTGCGCATTCCTAAGCTGACAGTGCGGGGGAGCTACGCGCCGGCCGGACCAGTCATCACCTTCACCGCTCTCTGCGCGTGGTTACGGGAGAGAGCGTGATCACGTGATTAAAAATAGACCTGCGATCGGTTCATCGAGCTTCTTAGCTTCCTCTACGCTTTCAGCTTAGGGGTGATGAAGTCCAGCCCGCGATACACACGCACACAGAAGGTGGGATCGCGTGCACCAAGGCCACACGATAAGGTTGTGGCTGGAAGACGATGGGGACTGAGGACGGTCTCCTCAATTTCCAACACGCGCATCCGCGAACTGGAAGTGGGCAGGTGCGCTTCGCAATTTATGCATGTTTTTTTTCTTTTTTTTTTGTGGCTGAAATAGTTTTTTTGTTTGTGTTTAAGGAACAAGAATGGCAAGATAATCATGCGCATATCAGGACACCGTCGTGTCAGTTTCTAAGTTGTCTGAGTGCATTTGATTGCTTAGCAGACTGTTTTTATCGGGCGAAGTGGCTCGGCAAGAGCGGTGGTTCTAGAGCTCCGATCACCACAGTGCGTTTCGTCTTAGTGCCAAGTGCGATCTTCAACATGCGGGTCGCCAAGACCATGGATATTCTTTCGGGAGCGCCTACACACCGGTGATCTTCCTTTGTTTCGGCATACTGTTACCAATAGCTTCGACGGACCGAAGACACGACGGACCGCCTTCTCTTCCATGTGAGTGACAAGGAGAGTTCCTCCTGACCATTGGGGATAAGTATTCTTGCTACGAAATGTACGTTTTGTCACTATCCGATGAGTTTGAACCGTATCGAACTTTGTGCCAGGAATCTCCGACGCGTTCAACGTGTAATCCACAGCGATCGGCCCGGAATGCCCTGTATAGCGCTATTTGTAAGTGCTTTTTATTCTAACAGACCGTAGGAGACGTTCTGATTGGTTATTTCTGTGTTCGAATTAATTTTTATTTAATTTTTCTTGTGGCTGTCTTCTTTGCGGTCGATGTGTGCTGTAGTAAAAAGTCTTCCCGGTACGTCCAAAGTCGAATACCACATAGCGTTGAGTAGTCCTTATTTGCCAGGGTTCGGCTTTTGGGCGAGTGGAGTGTCAGTTATGTCACCGCGCTCTGCGAGCGCATAATAGCCAGTAATTGTCTTTACACGACAAGCTATTTTATGTGCGTGATTTATTTTAAATTCTTGATTGATTGAAGCATCAACTTCTGTTCAACTGTCATGTTCTTACGTATAACGGGGTATTTATTGAACTGTTAATTTAGTAGTGCGTTTGGCACTGGTGAGCTGAAGAGCGAGGCCAGCGGTTAGATTTATAAATTGTAAATATTATGGAGGCAATATGGGTACATTTATAACTACATATTTCCGAGCTGCAAATACCGTAAATCTTAAAAACTTTTTTTTCACATCAACGTAAAAATGTCGGTACGAACTTAAATGGCGATATTGTAATTCTTAGGACTTCTTAAAGCTGGAAGAAGGGTTGACTTGAGGGACGCTATATGATGTTGCAAGAGTAGAGATAAGCAATTTATGAAATAACCTTCGTACTATTTGATTATTTTTTAAATCACTATAAATATTTTAATCTAGATTGATCGAGCTCTGAGTAAGGACAAGTCGGACGAACAAAACAGTACTAAACGTCTGGGCCGTCTTGCTAGAAACAGCGTCACCGCTGAGACGGGGAGAAAGAAAGCACTTTTAAAGCCAGCGAACGAGCCGAACGGGACTCAAACCTCGATTCAAGACGCTCGCGCGCCCCAGCCTCTAAAGTGCTTTCTTTCACCCAGTCCCAGCTGAGACACTGATTCCAGCAAGCCGGCTCCGGTGTCTTACCTGCGCATCTATTTATTTTAGAAGGCAGTACTAAGTTTTTTTACATAGAAAATAACGAAAAATAATTCACTGGAAAAGACAGTTTATAATATGGAAAATAAAGCATAAAAAAGTCGGTAGGCCTTTTCGAGATTTTATACTTGAAGAGCAACTCAGCCGATTAATCGAATAGTTAATTAAAGGGCGGCGATTAATATTGAAGTTAAGTTTTGTTTTGATATTCATTATTGACAAGCGTAAGAGAGAACTGAGAGCCTTTGAAAACCCTTCACCTGAATCCAAACCCCCGCTTCTGTCTCTTTCAGAATCCTGTGGCCAGGCCCTGCGTGGAATCCCATCAAGTTCCTGCTCGGTTCACAGCTTGCAGCGATGGACCCTGGCACTCATTGTTGTTTAAATTTTCCTTCAATCGAAACTTTAATAAAATGTATTGACGGTACACTTTGCATTTCATACTTTTATATTTACCTGCATGTAATATTGACTTAATATTTTCCACAGTGAATGTGGCTTGTCTACATCAGCTTTCTTTTTAGATGTATATATTGTGTTCTACTGAACACTATAAAAACATCTGAAAAGAAAGCTGCATGCCCGCTAAAACTGCTGCCGAAAATAGTGCAGATCGAGCTTAAAATCGGATGCCGAAATCGAAATATCCAGAGCATAAGGTTGGGAGCAAATATTGGATAAGCCAATGCTTAAACTTGGATGCCAATATTGGTGGTAAGACCCACAACCAGTAGTGGTCCAATAATGGCTTAGGTGTTGGTTGAATTGTGGCCCAACGTTGGCTTAAATGTTGGTTAAGAGGCGGTCCTACGATGGCATGAATGACGGTCCAATATTGGTTCAAATATTGGTCGAATCTTGGTCCAACATTGGCATTAGTGAATGGTCCATCATTGGATCGGGTAGCGCTTTCGACAAAAACCAACGTTAGGCCAATATTGGAGCCAAGTTTTGCCAGTGGCGGGCCCATGTTGGTCCAACAATGGTGTGCTGCTTGGGCTCCTACTCGCTACGTCACAAACGATGATGTTGATAGCTAGAAAAGCTTCCCCTGTAGTTCGCGCACGCCGCCAATAACGAGACATTAAGAAAGGCCTGCCTAGACACTCTTTCCTTAATGTTTGTCGTCAAAAGGTGCTTACCGTATACTCTGGGGTAGCAGCAGGTAGAATTTGGGACTCGGTGTATCCTCAAAATGAGCTTCGTCCCTTTTCATGGTCCCGGGTGTCGCTTGGTGTTTCGGGAACTACAGCTTCGGACACCTTGTTTCGCACATCTGCCTGAAACGCAACAAAACGCGTGGTAAAAAAAGAACAAAAACAAAACGAACTAATTGCTTAAGTGCGACCCACAGCTACCACGCCAAATGCCCGAAATAGCACCAAGAATGCAAGAACGAACGAGCGAGGCTTAATCACTTCGTTCACGTCGTTCACGTTTGCTGTGTTGTATGGGGAAGCGGTGGGCCCTTGCGATGATAGCAGGCAACGGGCAATCAGACAGGCATTATCATTATACAGGAGGTTACGGTAAAGCTAATGAACGCCGCGTGTTTTATAGGTTATGAATGTCCAGGAGTCAATTCTAAACCTTTTTCACTGAAAGTGCAAAAATTGTTGCATCGCCCCTTTATTCTATCTGTGACTATAGTCCGTGCAACAGGTTTGATGTACCGCAGTAAAGATATCGTAAGAGGCAACGCCTTTTCGATCTTAAAGGCAGCGTTGACAAGGAGCGTTCACTTTTTGTTTTGGCTTGTGGCGGCGGTAACAAGTGATTTTTACCGTAACATTACTTCTCTGGTACAAATGTTTACGAACCAACTAGCCACAGGCCATTAATTGTTTCAGTGAAATGTGAACCAGAGGACTGAAAGAAGATTGAACGTGCGTGGCGAGCAGGTGAACATCACACGTAATTAAACCTGCGACACAACAGGAAGAAGACACGTAAAAAGCGACTCACGCACACTCCGTCTTCGAACCCAGCTGTAGAGGCTTTGCTCCAACTCTGCATGGGCGCCGTAAGAGCCGATTCCTTCAGTTTTTGTTTCCACTTACTTTAATCTCTTCGCCCCATTATTGCCACATAAATGCATGTTATTGCCATTTTAGATCGGACTCTGTTCTTTACCTCAGCATTCGACCTTTGTGAAGGCCCGTCAAAGCCCGCTTGGAGTAGCTTGGTATATACTCGGTGAGGCAAAGAAGGTCAGCAATTGGCGGCTGTAATCTGGAGCGTGTGCAAAGCGCCTATAAGCTTAATCGACATCGAATACATCCGTCGCACACGGTGTATGTTTGTTACATTTTCTTTTATTCGTCTTCTTTCTTCCGCGTCTCAGTTTTAATTATATTAGGAGACTCAAAGACGATGGTTGAAGCGAATCAGACAAAGCCAACGCGAACGCTAGTCCGCCGTTTGACCTTCCAGATAACGCTACTTAGTTGGCTTACCGTAGCTTCACACAGTACGAAGGGCTGGAGATTTTCTATTTTAATACTCCTTGCAAACTTCAGTACCCGAAAGTAAACCAAAAGTCTAGCTTCGGCGAACTGAACGAATCGAGCTGGCGAAATAAACTGAAACTTGTGCAGTAATATTTTCATGCTCTCACCATGTCACTTTTCTCACTGGCTAGAAATAGGTTATTAACGTCCAAAAAGTGTTATATTGTATCTTCATTCTACGTTGCAACGAAAGAAATTGAAGGTTCTTCGCGTGCCGAACGATGAAGCGGGCCCTCTCGTCCTCAACTTTGCCTGACTCCAGGATCCTTTAGGGCGCGGGAACCACCATATGCTCCGCACCTCTTCGTGGTTATGAAAAGTTTTTAACTTGCCTCCACATTTTTCGCTTTACGTTGTTACATTTGTCTGCGGTCCGCAAACCTATGAGTCAAGTTGCTCGATAAATATGACAAGACAATAATTGTGACATCGCAAGGCATCAAAAAAATACTTTCGATTACTTTTAGTATAATAGCGTATCTTTATTCGAATCGGAGTGAGGCGAGAGTGTTAGCTGTAATCACTTAATTGCGTTTCGGTAGTGTGAAAAGACTGAAATTATTAGCGTTAGTCAAACACAATAATAGGACTTGCGACAAGAATATGTTGCCGAAAACGTTTGTAAATGACGCGCGCGGCGTCAAATTGAATGAATATGCACTTTTAGAAGTTCGAAGTTTAGACAGCTGAAGTACAGGTTGAAAGCCGACACATTGCCGTTCTCGTAAATGCTCAGTTGCTCAATTATGGTAGATTGGCTACGGAATATATGTATATATAGATATATACATATGTATATGTAGATATACATATCTATATATACATGTATATATATATACATATCTATGAATATTTTATTTCATTTACAGTTTTCACTCATGAGTATTAAGGACAACCAAGATAGCACATCAAGACGTATGAACATTCGGCGCTCCGGTGTCACTATGCTTTTTGTGTTGCAGCATCACGCCCATTGCTTCGCCGTCGTCACTGGCATGCTAAGAAACACGTGGCTGTGTCCGCTTCGTACTTACAATTAAAGCGAGTATATTAGCCGTACATAGTAAGAAATTTACTTAAGAGCGGATATCTCTGAGAGGAGTAGCAGGGAGAGCCTATGTTGATCGCAAGATTGGGGACATTTGGCAGTGCTTCGAAAATGCGGACGCTCTAATAAACAGGAAGGCGTGTCCGATAGTAGTGCAATCGAATGCCTTATCCGTGATTTTTCTTGCACTTATTAACTGTCTTATTGCAAAGTTTTGCATATCTGGGCCATTGATGAAGAAAGAGTTGGAAACATTTTTGCCATCATAAAATTCGGCCGAATCTCGAGAGACAAAATGCCGGCCCTTGCGCAGAGCTCTTTCAAGATATATGGAGGTCTGTTTTCTTTGTATATGCCAATCGCTTCAGACAATTTCAAGGCAAAAGCTAGCATCTACAATGAATCTTCATTCTGATGTGGCACGTGTGATTGCCATAACAAAGGTGCGGATTAAGGGGAGTTTCTTAAGCAATAATTTTCAAGGCTGTTTTATCAAATAGCACGAAGAACATAAAAAGATTGACGACTGATGCTTGTGTCAAACGGGAAAACTTATTCAAAGTTGATCTACATAGGGTTTAGGCGAAGAAACAAGCGGTGTATATTAAAGAAGCAAGGTGTACCTTTAACCTTCCGCGTCTCTCGAGATCTTCTAGAAAAGTCAACAATAGTCAAGAATTGTCCTGCATATGCAGCTCTAGTGAGTCTTGTCTCACCTCAAATTAATTAACGAAACAGATGCACATAAGTGATCCGATACATGTGTAGTACTCACCAGATGCTTTGCTGAGTTTTGTCACAGAAGTCATACAAGGGTTATTTTCAAAACACCTTGTGCCATCTCTTTATACCACATTAATATATATAAAATATATCCAAGTTTTTACTTAGTTGGGACACAAGGAATGCTTTAGAAACCATGTTTCAATAGCTGTAAGCACAGCAGTAAGAACTTCGGGCATAGTTTCACGATTGTAGAGTCAATTATTAACGCCCTTTCGCCTATTACACATGCATCAATTTTTAGTTCAATCACGGTTGGAATCTGACTCAGTCATCTAAAATTCTTTCATGGCATTATAAAAGTATTGCAATGAAAACTACATAAAACGGATGATAAGAATAGTAAGGTTGATTCAAATGAAAACTTTGAAAGCGCAATAAAATTCCAAAACATTGTACGGTTGATTTGGTAGTTGGAAGGAGTCATCCTTGTGGTTAAAAGAATGACCAACAGGTGGCAGCATTTTGCTGCAGCACAGAAGAAGGAAGCAGCGTTAAGTGCAAAGATGGCCGCTCATTTGACGACATGTACCGCGTTAAAACAGCAATCTGTGCTGCGTTTTTTTTCTTTTTTTAGTGGTGATATTTATTTATATTTATTTATTTATTTATTTATTTATTTATTGCGTGCCCAAAACACCATAATGGTTTTGACATTGGTGCACAGAAGTCAGATTCCTATGAAACATGCAAACATATGGAAACCACAATAGTCATATTAGAACAGTCAGCATAATAAAACAGTCGTAACAAAGTACATAAAATACACATCAAGTGTTAAAGGTAAAATAAGGCATGGGGTAAAGCAGTCAAAATTCACCGCAGGATGGAAGCGCAGTACGGTGATTCGTGTGTATTGGCTGCAGCAAGTGTACTAGTGCTCTAGAAAGTCTAAAAAGCGGCGTAACTTCGCGGTGAACGCCTCGCGACAGGGCCGGGCACATCGCCTAGTGACGAACGCAAAACATCGTCGCAGCGGAAGCGCCTGTGAAGACAAACAGGCCTATTGCCGCGGAGGAAGTAGCCACTATTTTCAAATCAGTGTTGGTACGGTACACAATATTGTCCGTGATCTGCTGCAATTCAAGATAGTGTCCGCGAGATGGGCGCCACATCAGTTGACTGCTGAATTGAGAGACCGTCGAGTCAATGCCTATGAGGAACTTCTGCGTCATTTCCAGGTTGAGCGTGATAGATTTCTGGAAATAAGTATTACAGGATATGAAACCTGGGTGCACATCACTAGGGTTCTGTGTTTTCGGATAAATCAGAAGATGTCCGAGGAACACCCACCGGTAAAGTTTTCGTCTATTCGGACCTATCCGATTAACTCTGAATTTCAATGTACAAATGCCCAAAAAGGACGGTATTTTTAAAATTAAACTTAATCAACGCACAGGGTCAGTAAATAAAAAAAAAATGCCACATCAGTTTTCTTTTACTTTTTTCAAATTGTGCGCAATTGGCAAAAAAATGTACCGCTTATCTCGTGATTTTTTCTGGACACCAGGTCATTGGACTTCTGGGTCACGACAGAAGCTGCTCTTCCGGTTTCCAGCTTAGGCCGTGCTATTTGTGGTTTTTAGGGGAAGGAGGGGTTGCGTTTTTGTAACGGGGAAAGCTATCAACCATAGAGATTTTGTAGAAAGAGGAAGAGGGGTGGGCAATTGAAGTTATTACGCCCTTTACCGTGTACTCCACCCCACACAGCCGCGAGGTATAGTGTTCATTGATTGGATCAAATAAATTAAAATCGTCAAAACGCTTACCTTCAGGAGTTTATTGTTTTCAAGTTTATTGAAGCAACTCTTGTTTGCAAGTTTTGTCGGGGGACAAATTAGTATGTCCAGAGGCAATTGCACCTACGCCAAATCCAGCTGAACAATTATTAATGTATATAGGCGCGGTTTTTGAATGTAGTACACGTTTACCAACGGATATTATTTAATTGTATTTTTGAAAAATAGAAAACACTGTTAATTTAATCTGAAAATGTTGAAGAATGGGTATCTAACAAAAATTAACTCCGATAAACTCAGAATTTCCGGAAAAAATAAACTCCGAAAAACACCCTCCGAATTTGGCGAAAAATAAACTTCGGAAACACGAAATCTTAAGAGGCAGTGACGCGATTTTAATGTTGAAAGAATTGGCAGTTTGCGTTTTTTTATATTGTTGATGCAAGCCCAAGTGATCCGAAAACGTGTAACCTTTCCCCGAAAAACCGCTATTCTGCTGCGTAATCGCAAAGCAAAAAACGAATTACTTTGCCGACTCTGCAGCCGCCTGTCGGGGTTACGGGAACTAAAATGACACCGTCTCTGGGGGTACGCGGAAGTCAACAAAAACCAGTTCCCCTCCGCTGCCACACTCGCCGTCAGCCCCGTGGTGAACGGTCCTTTGTGTCGATCGCTCGCCGCGACCTTCGACGAGGCTAATGCTTTCAAAGTTGACAATCGCGGAGGAAGCGGCTTGTCTCTGAAGAGAGAACCCAAGGGGAAACTACATGAACCTCCAGAGTACGTCACTCGAAAGTCGACATGGGGAGTGAGGGACACTTTGACCTTCGATTTGTTACATTTTTTTAAAATAAGAACTAGCGCTCGCAAGAAAATACGGTTTTCTGCTTTTCGTTCCACAGGTGATGCCGAATAATTTCCGCGGTTAATTGGCCAAAGTCTGAAAATTGTTGCACAGCCCCTTTAACTATCACCAACCTGAAACAAAAAGGTCGAGCAAGGCATGGCGCCATACTATTCGTTGCCAAAACCCTAAAGAATATGCTCCCAGTCATCAGCAGGAAAAGACATGCTCACACTAGTCTGGGATGTAAATGGGGTAATCCTGGAACATTACATGGAAAGGGGAGTAACTGTGACCAGTACATTTTATGCAGGTCTGAAAAAAAAAAAAGAAAATCAACTTCGCCGTGCGTTTAGTAAAAAAACGATGAGGACCTCTGACTTCTAGTGCATTGTTACAGCATGCCCAACGCTAGATCCCCTACTCCCTATTCAACGGTTGCGGCAATCCAGGATACGAAAATTTAATGTCTCACGTACCTACCTTGTTCACCCGACCTCGCCCCCAGTGACTTTCATGTGTTCGAACGGCTCGAAGAAACGATGGTAGTCAACCATTTGCGGTGCGGTGAAGAGGTAAATAACCGCGGTACGCGATTTTCTCATTTGCCTCATAAAAATAATTAAGGTTTTCACTCGAATCACCCTCGTATATGACAGTTATAACGAAAGAATATGTAGTTTTCAATATGAAACGTTAGTACACCAATTTTTATCGTCTAAGCTGACTGTAGGAAGGTATTTCAGATACTTTATATATCTGTAAAGTTGTTTATGGTAAAGCTCAATCAATGAGCTTATGACGGTCGATAGATTTTCATGTTCCATCTCAGGTCAGGTGGTGCGAGTAAACATTTTATTCCTTGTGTCAGTCCCCTTTGCCCCTTTATCCAGAATTCAAAGCTCATAATAAAATACATAAAAAGAACTTTAATATTTCTGGTTATTTTCAGTACTTTAGTTTACATATGCCTCAACGGATGTTAATGGCCGTTCAAACACTTGCGTTTGATTACGATCGATCAAAGACAAGGCCGGTTTTAAGCCTCCGTGACGGCTTTGATGACCGGTTCCGGCATCAGCGTATCCGGTCGTAAGCCGTCGCAAGAGGCTTAAAATCCGGTCTTGTCTCACTCGGTCGTAATCGAACTCAAGTGGCTGAACAGGCCTTTATCTAAGTGTGCTAAAACATGTTTTGTATTAGTATCAGTTATGTTTCTCCAAAATATTTTTACGATTGTATTTTTTGATTTTGATCTCAGCGTATATTTGTGTCACACAGGAAACCTATATGGCTCTTTGTGGGCTCAAGAAAGTAAGGTAATATTATTATTATTAGTTTCTAACTTTTTTCTACTGAGCTTCTTTCTATTGATAAGTTTTTTTCTCTTTTTTACTGAACATACCAAATAGCATTTGAGAGAAAGACTAATGAATTCAAGAACTGTGTCTTCAAATCGATTCATACACTGTTTTAAATATACTCATGCATGAGTGTTTTTCTTATGTTTTTTATTGTGAAATTTTGTTTTATGACTTTTATGACCTTAATGATTGTAATTGACACAGTGATCAAGACAGCGTCTGCTACAGTTTCATCTTCACTGCTTCAACCAAATACACTGACACAAACTTTCCGACTACATCCTGTCAAGTCGATCATCTGTATGTTATTTGCTCTTTTTTTTTCTGCACGTGGTGTTATTCCGTGCGAACTTCCTTTTTGTATTTTCCAGTGAAGGGTCTGGTCCCACAAATTCCTGATGGCTTTGATCGGACCCGACACTCAACTGGCTACAACTGCACTACTGATTAAATTTATTATTACTATTATTATTAATTCTATTATTATTATTATTATTATTATTATTATAAAAGGCATCATTTGTGACAGAACTGACCTTTTGACATGGTAATTGAACTAATTCTTGAAAAAGAAAACATAATATAAAATTCATGGAAATACGTCAGTATCGAAAATGCGAGCGCACTATGATTGCCTGACATGCTGCCGCTGCAATCCATTTTCAAAAGGAGTTTGACGTCGCGTACCATCGGCAGGGTTTAATGGTCGTAGCGCCATCTATGAAGTGCTCACATTTTCACGTACGACTACGTGACGTCAGTAAGTCGTAAACGTTTGTTCTCGACCCCGGTAGATGGAGACTTCGGGCAAGTAACCCGTTCAAGCGTGCATCGAGGAAACGGGATCCCCTTTCCTCCGCGTACCCATTCTCACCTTCGCTACGCTGCAACGTTACCGGGTTTCCTGGTGCGAGGCGGCTCGGGCGAGCAAGAAGAGACCGAGGAAACGTTTGGAAACATTCGCCGCTCGCATGCCGTCGGCGGCGAGATCGGCTGTGGATTTCGCGTTCTGCACTTTCCTGCATGATTACGGAAAGCAAGTGAGCGTGCGTTCCTTTCCATGGCCATGTTGCGGAGTGTTTTTTTTAAATTTATTTTTGTTTCTTTTTCAATGGGTTTCTTCGCACGTCCTCCGCACACTTCCAAAATTGAGGCTTGCGGAGCAATTTAACGGAACCGAGTAAAGGACTTTGAGAGAGGTTCTGTGCTGAAAAGCCGCGATGGGTTTCGTTGTAAGCAGGAGTTATTTTTCCCACTGTGTAAGTGAATAACGACCAGCCTGGAACGAGGAAGCGTGAGTATTTTATTTTTAACCGCCCGAAACCTTAGGTGGTAAAATCCGTGTTGTTTCTCGCCTCCTAACTTGAAGGATGGCACGGCGAAAGCAACAAGATGGGATGACTGATGATGAGTGCTCGCAAATTGATGTGGGGAACATTCATGCTGAGCAGGTCTTCTAGTGAACAAACAAATGCATTAGACAGTTACTCGTTGTGTAACTTTATAGCTATGACTATTCTGTATTGGTGTAATGTTATTTAGTGTAGCCGTGCCACCCATTACCCCGCATTACATTGCATTTTCAATTGCCTACGGTTTGTTATGGAAGGGAAGTTTCGACTCATATTAGGTGTGATGATAGTGTTATACGTTAAAGTTGATCTTGAGGCACATGAGAAAATCTGGTTTTACAAGCTAGCAAGAGAACTAGGTATGCATTAGGCATTCAAGTGGCTGAAAACGATTTAAGGAAGCTTTTCGCAAAAAAAAAAAAAAAGCTCCTAGTTAGCGTCCTTGACGATGTATCAACAGCCAATTCCTGCTGGGTAATAGATATAATGTCCAGCATCACTCCTGAGTAATAAATTAATTTAAATATATACATAGTACATTTGAGGTTTAGGTATAAGGATCTTTATTCGTATGTAGGTCAGAGAAACCGGACAAAAGCCATGGCCTCACACCGACAGATGAAAATTTCTGTGTTCAGTGGTTGTTCACACTGAATCATTATTCCTTGGCAGATGTCTTTTGTGAGAAAGAAAATAAATAACGCTTGTGCATAGCTGGGCAGTATTTTGCCATTACCTGTTGCAATACGAAGGATATCGATGCCGGTTAGAAGCCTCCCATGTGTTGATCGCACTTCATCAATATACGGAGTGTTCTTTTTAGACTCAAGATGTATACAAAAAATTTAAATAAAGAAAATGATTCGTTTGGAATCACTTCATCTGGTCAAGGCGTGAGATTTGAAAATTAATTACCTAAATTTATTGTTTCGTTTTTTCTAAACATAAGTCTTAGGCGGCACAGTCGTGCGAACAAAATGTTATGCCATCGTTAAAATAGGACATACCAGCTACTAGATATCAGAAAACATTTGTTGAGAGGTTGTGATGGTACGTGGTTCGTGTGTTTACGGTGTTATTAGAAGAACGGAAGACACAGGATGCGTTAGGGAATATTTCATTTGGTGGCGATATAAACATCAGAAGAAAAGAAAAAAACCAAATATTTACACCGCGGCTATTTACAGAACGTTATTGTACGAATTGTCTCTCTCACAGTTTTTTTCCTTGTCACATAGATGGGTAGTGCCGAAGAGGGAGGGTGGAGGGCTCGTCGTTGATGAGCTCGGCAGCAGTTGTTGCTAGCCTGGAGTGTCTGGTTCCCGGAGATATTGGAGCACCCGGTCGCTGCAGTGGTCTTCAGCGCCTCACGCAGTCCAGTCGGCCTCAGGCAGGCCGGCGCCTTGACCACGAGAGGAGGCAGGGACAGAGTCGGGCCTCAGACGCCTGGTCACGTCGACGGAGGTCCGAACAGCTGTTCGCAGCTTCGCCTTCCGAGTCCGAGCTCTGCTCGCGCTCCGCTCAAGCTCTTTTTCAAAAACCGCGCCATTCCTCGCGCATCTTTTTTCTTTCTTGTCTTCGCGGTGGATCACCCATCACAATGACCCCCTACCAAAGTTTTTTTTTTCTTTGCCTTTGTCTTCGTTTGTAGGACAAAAAAAAAAAAAACACTTCACATGGGTAGATCCCGAAGTTCCATTTACACGTTCCGCCGCAGGTCGAACAAAACTTTGTTTGTAGTCCTAATTACAAGGTCACACCCTCGTTCAAACAAACGCACCATACAAATATTGCCAACCACGTTCCCCGTAAGGGTCCTCAGCTAATGTCTAAGAAGAAAAGAAAACGTAAAATCACCAACTTGCTTCCAAATAATTGTCCTGAAAGTAGCAAAGCATAATCACAAAAGTTCGAAAACCTGAAGTTTGTTTAGTGTTCACATACACCATACAACTCACTTGCCAAGTGAAAGTTTAAATAGAAAACACAGGAATCGCCAAGACAAAAGTACTAAATCGAAAGACGAAAAACAAACAAAAGCGAAGCAGCTTATGCCTTGCAGCCAACGCTACAGACATGCAGTTTACAACGTCCGGTCAAAATTTCAGTATTAAATTGGCCTTCTAAATCTAAATTAGCTAACCGCCTAATCTGGGCCTTCGAGCTGACCAGCTCGGCGTGGGACCTAACCGCGTTTTGGCATGACACTTAATCTGTGCTAGGTTAGCCTCAGCAGGGTCGAACTCAACCTCTGAGCATTTAGTGCTTTCGGTTTGTCTTTGTGTCCGAACATGCTTCCGCATCTTCTGGCCCACTCTTCTCTGACGCCTGCTTATCTGGCATGCGTCCTGTCTCAGACCAGTGATTCCTATCAGGCGACTAAGCTTGCGTACGTTGAAGCGCGCCCTTCGCCCTCCTCTGATCTGTACGACGTAAGGCACTTGCCTCCGTGGTTTTTTAGCAGGAACAATGCTACGTTTTCTTCGACGAGATTCACACAGACATTTCTTTGTTTTAGACTTCTCGCCGCTATCTCGTTGTCGGGATTCAGGAACATCACTGTCTAGAAGCCCCAGCCACAATTCATTGGTTGCGTCCTCCACGCTCGGCATCTCAGTTTTCACCGTTTCTGAGGTGCAGCTTAAACCTCCGTAAGGTTTCAAAGCCTCCCTCAGTAATCTCATATTCCTGGCAGGCGCCTCTGTGCCTGCACTCAAGGTATGCGGGACTGTTATCGAGTCGCCCTCATCTTTCTCAACTGCGTATCGCTCTTCAACTGATGCGCAGATTGCATCTTGACCTGTCGCTACTATGGCTTCCAAAAGCCCTATCATTTTTTTCAGGCCATGAGACTCGGCCTGAAGACGGGACAGTCGGACAGCAGTCTCTCTTTACATTTCTGTATTTCGAAGGAATCTCCGTCATCTCCATTGTCCGTCTCTTGCCATAGACTTTCCCATTCTTCAAATTCAGTCTCCCACTCTTGCTTTACGTACGAAAGGTGACCTTCTAGCCACTTCTTAAGTGACACCTCGTCCATCCCCAACGACTCCCCGATTTTCGCTACATCATTGAGCTCCATAGCTTAATGATTATTTCCGAACGATCCAATGTGTCTTCCGTCCTGTCGCGGACGCCAATTGTGATGGTACGTGGTTCGTGTGTTTACGGTGTTATTAGAAGAACGGAAGACACAGGATGCGTTAGGGAATATTTCATTTGGTGGCGATATAAACATCAGAAGAAAAGAAAAAAACAAATATTTACACCGCGGCTATTTACAGAACGTTATTGTACGAATTGTCTCTCTCACAGTTTTTTTCCTTGTCACATAGATGGGTAGTGCCGAAGAGGGAGGGTGGAGGGCTCGTCGTTGATGAGCTCGGCAGCAGTTGTTGCTAGCCTGGAGTGTCTGGTCTCCCGGAGATATTGGAGAACCCGGTCCCTGCCTCCTCGTGGTCAAGGCGCCGGCCTGGCAGAGCCGACTGGACTGCGTGAGGCGCTGAAGACCACTGCAGCGACCGGGTTCTCCGATATCCTTGAACCAGACACTCCAGGCTAGCAACAACTGCTGCCGAGCTCATCAATGACGAGCCCTCCACCTCTCTCTTCGGCACTACCATCCATGTGACCAGAAAAAAAACTGCGGAGAGACGATCAAATTCATAACAACGTTCTGTAAATGGCCGCGGTAAATATTTGTTTTTTTTCTTTTCTTCTGATGTTCATATCGCAATAGTGAAATATTCCCTAACGCATCCTGTGTCTTCCGTTCTTCTAATAACACCGTAAACACACAACCACGTACCATCAC
>JAZHYW010061339.1:0-20688 GCA_037355805.1 Ixodes ricinus
GGCAGTGGCGTAGCCAGACCATCTGGCACCCAGGGCCCTCAGGGTCTTTTGTCACCCCCCCCCTCCGCCGCCCCCCCGAGACCGCAAAGCTAAAAAGCTTGCGCAACCGCGACGCGAGGTCACGCAGCGATAATGAAGTAATAAATACAGGGTTAGCCACCAAACAGTGTCACTCCCCCATTGTACACCTCTGGTTTAGAGAACGTGAAGGCTCAGTTTAGAGAAATGCGGTCTTTACGTGGTGCGCAAGCTAGGCTTCCAAACAGACCTTGTGGTCACCCCTTTCGGTATCGCTCCGGGAAAATATGATATAACATCAAGCCTCGAGCGTGCTCCGCCAAGGGTTCACTGCTGTGCGGCTAACAATTCGGCAAGCAACAGCATGCCGGCGGCCGCCATTTTCTCTAAAACAGAGGCTTCGAGGGCACCGGCAAGGCGTTGTTGCTGAAGTAAGGCAATCAAACAACCGCCGGCATGGCGGTACACTGCGGCGCTGATGCCAGTCCCGTCCACGCAGATTTCCGGAAGCTCGACGGTCTCCAGTCATGGCACGCCGTGGCAATAGGGGAAACGCCGTCGCCGTCACAACATTGCGAATCGTCACTTCGCCAGAACACTACATTGTGACCGCTCTCCCGACGGCGAGCGACGTCAGCGCGCTTCGAGAACTTACGGCGGGTCAGAGCGCTGGTGAGCTGCATGGAGCAGAAGCCTTCGCCAGCACCTCCTCTCGGCACTTCCCCCTCGGCGCGTGGTGCGGTGCCGTGCACGGGTGGACAAGCTGCGGCGTGAGTCAGGGGTGAGGCGACGACACGTTGAGAGTTTACCCAACACGTTTACCCCTCCCCCGCGACTCCTTCGCGTAAAACTCGTGGTGATTTCTTTCTTTCTTCGTCTGGCGCCTTTGCTGGCCCGCGGAGTTCCGCCAGGGTCGGCGCGTTGCCAGCGCCGTGCTGCTGGGTCTGGCGTAGACCAGGTAGCGTTTGGCGCTGCCCGGGCACAGCTCTTGCTCGAGTGCTCCCGCACTTTCCGCGCTTAGCACTTCTTCCGCCGGTGCGCGATGACTTTCGCGCGAGCCGCTTCGGGTTTTGCGACTCGCACCAGACACGTTCGTGATGAAGAGTGGTGACCCCGCGTTCACATTCTTTGCCACTTACGAACCAGCCAAGCCGGGGATTGCCGCTACAAGCGGCACCGCCCCTCGTGACTGAGACCGTACTCGGGGCCAAACATGCGCGCCCCCCGGCCCCCGCTGATACGCCATCGCCACGGCGTACGCGATACATCCTGCAGAATCGGCGCTTGGCCTCTTCCGCCATCCTGGAACTACCGCTGAACTCCACTGAATCATAAAAAAAGAAACAGGCAAAAAACCGGCGCTTTCGGTTTTCCTTCCTGACCGCGTATGAGGTATCATGTGTAAAAAAATAAACACGTGCCTCGACAGGGAATGTAAATATCGGCGCCCGCTTGTATACGCTTAGTCGAGTTACCTGATTTCCTAATCCTCCATGAATTAAACGGCTGGGATGTATGGCTTTTTGTGTTTCGTATGTGTCCTCTTCAATACGAATGGCATCGGAGTAGCAGACAAATATGTTACTACGGAACATCGAAGGTCTCTTTCACGTAGCAAATCACGCATTTCTCATATAACGACTCAACGCCACACCTGAATTATTGAACCTTTTGTAGAAGACATTACGCGCTTACAGGTTGTTCAATCTTCGACGCACGTTTGGAAGTAAAATCACCTGCTGAACAAATTATGCGCTTTTGGCATGAAACATCCCGCTAAAACCGGCTAGCCTAAAGGGCCGCCCACATCAGTGAAAACGCGCGCGGCGCGCCGATCGCGCTGAAAACGCGTTCCGCAAAATCGGTTGAGCGCGTGAAATCATGCGTTCGCTCGAATGCTTCAAGAGTGCGCGAGGCCTCCAGGCTGTCACGTGACATTCGCCGCGATCGGCGTGCCACGCGCGTTTCTCGCTAGTGTGGGCGGCTCCTTTAACGACGAGATAAAGTGACTTCTTCAGCATGGCACCTCTCACCTGCGGTAGTGTAAGTATTCTTCTCCGCCAACCCAACTTGGTGTCAGAAGTAGGATCACGGCCAGAAATGCAAAACAGCTATTAGCACTGAATTTGAGTAACCCGGAGAGGCGCATCCTGCGCTGGAAGGAATGGCTGCCACCAGCGGCGCACATCGTTCCTGGTTCAGCCACCGGAGATATTTTCTTTCTCGTCTTCGAACGAATGGCCGAAATGAAAGACGCGTTTTCACCGTTTCCACACTGCTTCTGGACTCGGCGCGAAGTCCGACGAACGCCAGGTCGACGCTCTCCTCTATATTATGGGGTACCAAGCTGAGGACATCTTCTGCACATTCGAACTGATCGAAGCAGAGGCCAAGAAGTTCGGCACCGTCACGAGCCACTTCGATGCGTACTTTATGCCACGAAGAAATGGGATTTTTGAACAAGCTCGATTCAACTCCCGGGTTTAACAAGAAGGCGAATCGATAGAAGAGTTCGCCACGTCGCTGCACGCCCTATCCAAGTACTGCGACTACGGCCCAGTGCAAGATCAACTTGTACAAGATCGGCTAGTCGTCGGCATCCGCGACAAACTGCTCTTTGCGAAACTCCAGCTCGACGCCGATTTCACTCTTGAGAAGGCTCTGGAGTCAACGAGGCAAGTTCAGAACGTCCTTCAGCACCAAGCCGAGCTGGACCAAGATGTCAAAATCGGTAGTAGGATTGATCGCTTGACACGTGCATAATTTCAATTCGCCACCCCTCTTGGTTTAGCGCCCCATATCAAGGCAGCAGGCGAACATAATAGCTCGCTTGTCCAAGACGAACTGCTAACCCGACAAGAAAGAATGTCTATGGTGTAGACAAACCCGCCATTCCAGAAAGTCCTGTCCAGCTCGACACGAGACTCAGCTGTAAGACTCGCCATAAGCAGGTGACACTTATCCGCAATCTGGCTTCCCAAGCAAGTCCGGCTTCACTTGACAATCTGAGGACGACGACGACGACGACGAAGCTGACGTATCGGCAGCCTGATACTTTAGACCCATGTTACGGATAAAAAACATGGACGCGGGATGGCCAAAAAAACATGCTTTTCGTGCAAGGTTCGTCAGCTTCTTCATGAGGCGCTGGAGGAAATGCAGCCTTCTGCGTTAAGTCCTTATTTCGAACTCTTGTTGAACAGTCCTTCCGCCCATTGAAGCATGCGGAAGGGCCTCAGAACGCACCTGGCATCGCCAGCGCCGCAGCGCTCTTCCGCAACATGAAGTTCGGCCTGCGCCCTTCGCCGTCACCATGGCAACGAACGCCGAATGAGCTGGGAAGCACGCATCGCCGTACACGCCGCGGGCTGGCAACAGCTGACGCCATTTTACGAACGCCGTTCACAGTCGCGAGGCTGAACGCGGTATGTCGGATCAACCGCTCCGCCGCCGCGCCGCAAGCAAAGACGACGAAGCTGGAGACACGCCGACGGCGAATAGGCGAGCAACAGCAGCACCGCGAGACGACTACAACGGCGGCACTTATTGGGATCAGCGCCGCTACGATGCGCCGCTAGGCAAAAGACGACGACGCCGAGGCACGCTTAGACGGCGAACAGGTCGAGCAACAGCGCACCAGCAGGAGACGACCAGCAACGGCGGCACGGCTGGGATCAAAGGCGCGAAATAAGCAAGAACAATTCTTTGGCCAATCGTATAACACGCGATATCCAAGTTGGGGACCACGCACCTTGCTGGATCTTTCCTGTGAACTTTTTTACAGAGACACGGGTGCTCGCCAGAACACAGCCACGGTGCACGGCGGCGGCCTGGAAAGGGCCGTCTAGACCGCTACCAGAACCCCACACACTTTTCTCACGTGGGCGCCGCCATCTCTCGATTCCGGGAACTTCCGGTGGCGGTGAAACATCGCTTTTCTCGCCCTCGAGCAACGTTGAAGACGCAATGATGAACATTCACCGCCGCCGGTTCCATGACCCTTCATACTCTTTTTTTACTTGTTCGGGGTCAGGTACTCCTGCTTTTTGTCTGGAACGCATACCGGATGTGGAGACAACGCGACTGGGCGCGAGGCTAAAAACGAAAAAGGTGCAGAACTGACGTAACGACCACTTCGACGGTGAGCGGTTGGCGCATAAGTCGTCTTTGCGCACGCAGGCGGGCGACGGCCTGCAGCGCAGCGGACTGCTCCGGTCGCCGGGGCCGTGTCAGAATCCTCATCCTCCGCACTGTAGGAAGGTCCCCGTCCGCGTCGGGGGCTGCAGATTTTGGCGGCCGCGGCGACGGCACGACCGGAATCTATCTGCGTTTCCGCGCGCCTTCTCCAGACACGATGAACTTTTGCAAGGTGACCAGTGAAATGGTGCTCTCGCGCCGTCCAGATGGAAGAGCGTTTTGACGTGGGCTGCAGGTGCCCTCCACCAGCGATTAGTGCACCAGCGTCCACGGTCGACAAAGCGCAGCTTGTCGGTTAACGGTGAGGTGCGCGAAGCAGAGCGTCATCTCGCAAGCTTGCGATAGCCAGCCCAACAATCAGTGATTATTCTTGTTCGAGGGGCGGACCCACTCTGGCTATTAGCCCTCCCAGGTTTTTTAGCGTCACGGGTCTCCTTACGGGAACAACAGCAGCACCGTCTGCCGCTACGCTCCACACCGCCGAAAACCCACTGGCTGCGGGCCTTAAATACCCGCTGATGCGGTACTTTCGCCGCCCGAACATACTACGGCCCGGTCGCTAGAGTCACGCCTTCGCCACCAATCATGCCTGAATGCGTAAAACGGCTTTTACCACAACCCCCGGACAAAAAGCTATAGCCCAATCAGTTATTGTCCTTTACTTGCGTATATCAGTCTCCCCCACTGAATGACGGCGGCACGGCAGGTTCTGGCACCGGAGGATGATTTTCGCGAGTTGGAGCAGCGTCAGGCGCGATCCTTCAGGGCGAGAACTGCTCCGGTAACGGAGACGCGGCCCCCGCACCGAACTCTTGTAACCGGTTTCTTCGTGCCATACCGCACGAGTCATCCACACACTGCACCCGGGCACGTGTAGCGATCCGCAGATCTATCGCGGACTCTGCGGTAGCCGTCCATCGCAGTTGCCAGCATTCTGGACACGCACGAAAACCCAGGAGCGGGAGCAGGCCCATGCGCTGGAAGCAAAATTAACTGCTTCAAAGATGATCTTTCATGGCGGTCGCTGGAGACGGGGCTGAAAGGCGTACGTTGAACGCCATGCGCACTTACGGCGCTCGCCTTCTGGAAGAACAAAAGCGCCGAGTGAAAACTGCGCGCTTCTTTGCATTTATTATTTTTATTTCACCCGGGCCATTTTGATGTCGCAGACAATTCCGGAACGTAATCCCATTGGCTGATCGGTCACGGACCACACCAATCGCGTGACAAAACAAACGCCAATCGTGTGACCAGAAACGGTTGCCACTGTCGGCATCGTTAGAAGAGAGCAGTCGAACCTGCAAGAACATAAAGAAAGCAACAAAGTGAATAAAGAAAAACAAAAAAATAGAAGGAGCCGCTGGAGTTTCGGCAACACGGACGCCGTCTCTCTTTGATGAGGAGGAGCGTGCCGTGCCACTCTGGGCCGCTACTGGCTGCTGCACAAAATCTCCTCTTTTGTTTTTCTCTTTTTCTTTTTTTTAACTTTAACAGGGTGCCATCGATCTTTATTTGAAGCCGATTTGTTGACGATTGCAACGATGCACAACAACGCGTCGGAAATCGGGAGTGAGGCAGGGGAGTCTCGGCGCCAGAATTCGACGCGGTAGAAAAGAAAAGAAATAAACGAATGCACCGTATGCCAAGACCGCGGTACTCCGCACCGGTGAGGACTCATGACGCCACCGACGACCGTTAGGCTGTTCATGTTGTTTCCCAGATTTTTTTATCGTGCGAATGACTACCCATCTGTGCGTGTCGACGTCTCCAGTGCGGAGATCCGGCAGTTTTGTGACAATAACAACGAGTTAATTGCCGTTTGAAGGGCATTCTCTTTATGCTGCTTCGTTCCTGACGCCATAAAAATATGGGGCGAGAATACTTAGCACCACGTAATAAGAAAATGTAAAAAGCTTAGTCTATGATCGGATTGGTCAGGTATACATTAAGTCCAATAAAATTAGTCCATTAATTCATTAGTACGATTATTTAGCTCCATGATATAGCATCTCTCGTGTAGCGTGCGCAATACAGCACCCAACGAGAAGACGCGAGAAGAACGTCTGTAACCTACTTGACCATAAACCACTTTTGAGAAAATGCGCCGCAAGACAGATGGCGGCGGGTAAGGAGACAACAAGCAGACTATGTTTAATGTCACCAAAACTTCCTGGGCGGAGTGTAACACTGCAGTGGTACTGGCGTATCGTTTTGAAAGCGCTGGCGCAACAGCGTGCGGGGACAATCGGACTCATGTGACCAACCTTGAGTGGGTGCGCGCGTGTGTGTGTATATGCTATTCTTTCTTTTTAGATTGTTGGCAGAAACATCCACACGGACTAGGGCCTGAGTAATGCAGAGTTGTTACTCAGGCCCTAGTCAGTGTGGAGTTTTTCACGCCTATAATCTAAACAGAAAGAATATTTTTGTAGGCGTCAGAACGAAGCAGCATAAAAGAATGCGCTTCAAACGACAGTAATAATTATTATTAAAAACTGCCGGATCTCCGCTGGAGACGTCGACGCACAGTGGAGTAGTCGTCACGATAAAAAATCTAAGGGAAACAAAATAAATAGCCTAACGGTCTGTCGGCGGCGTCATGAGTCCTCACCGAGTGCGGAGTATAACGGTCTTGGCATACGGTACTATTGCATTCGTTATTTTCTTTCTTTTCGACCACGTCGAATTCCTGACGCCAAGACTCCCTACCTCCTCCGTTCCGACGCGTTGTTTGTTATTAATTTAACAAATCAGCTTCAAATAAAGATCGTGGCACCCTGTAAAGTTAAAAAAGAAAAAGAAAAACAAAGGAGATTTTGAGCAGCCAGTGCGGCCAGAGTAGCACGGCCGCCCTCCTCTCATCAAAGAAGACGGCGTCCGTGTTGCCGAAACTCCAACGGCTCCCTTCTATTTTTTGTTTTCTTTATTCACTTTGTTACTTTATTTTGTTGTTGGGTTCGACTGTTCTCTTCTAACGATGCCGACCGTGGCAACCGTTCTGGTCACACGATTGGCGTTTGTTTTGTCACGCGATGGTGTGGTCCGACCGATCAACCAATGAGTTCGTTAGAATTGTGTCACGAGGTATAAAATGGCGGATGAAATAAAAATAATAAATGCAAAGAAGCGCGCAGTTTTCACTCGGCGCTTTATTCTTCCAGAGGCGAGCATCGCAGTGCCATGGCGTTCAACTTGTGCCGTCTTCATGACGCCATGAAAGATCATCTTGAAGCAATTAATTTGCTTCAGCGCATGGGCCTGCTCCTGGCTCCTGGGTTTTCGTGCGTGTCCAGAATGCGAAGCTGCGATGACAAGCTGCAAGTCCGCGATAGATCTGCGGATCGCTACACGTGCGGGTGCGTGTGTGGATGACTCGTGCGGTGTACAAGAGGAAGCCGGTCAAAGTTCAGTGCCGGGGCCACGTCTCGGTACGGAGCGGTTCCTTTTTCGAAGGATCGCACCTGACGCTTCTCCAACTCATGAAAATCATCCTCCGGTGCCAGAACCTACCGTGCGCCGTCATTCAGTGGGAGACTGATATCGCAAGTAAGACAATAACTGATTGGGCGAGCTTTTGTCGGGAGGTTGTGGTAAAAGCCGTTTTTAAGCATTCAGGCATGATTGGTGGCGAAGGCGTGACTGTAGAACTAGACGAGAGTATGTTCGGGCGGCGAAAGTACCATCGCGGGTATTTAAGGCCTGGCCAGTGGGTTTTCGGCGGTGTGGAGCGTGGCAGCAGGTGCTGCTTTCTTGTTCCCGTGGAGACCCGTGACGCTAAAACCCTGCGAGGGCTAATAGCCAAGTGGGTCCGCCCTGGAACAAGAATAATCACTGATTGTTGGGCTGGCTATCGCAAGCTTGCAGATGACGCTCGCTTCACGCACCTCACCGTTAACCACAAGCTGCACTTTGTCGACCCGAACACTGGTGCGCACACCAATACGGTGGAGGGCACCTGGGCCCACGTCAAAAACTGTCTTCCATCTGGACGGCGCGAGAGCCACCATTTCACTGGTCACCTTGCAAAGTTCATGTTTTGGAGGAGAGAGAAGGCGCGCGGAAACACTGATAGATTCCAGTCGTTCGTCGCCGCGGCCGCCAAAATCTACAGCCCCGACGCAGACAGGGACCTTCCCTATAGTGCGGAGGATGAGGATTCTGACGGCCCCGGTGACTTCGAGTGATCCGCTGCGCTGAGCCCGTCGCCCGCCTGCGTGCATAAAGACGACTTATGCGCCAACCGCTCGTCAAGTGCTCGTTACGTCAGTTATAGGTTCTGGTAGCGGTCTAAACGGCCCTTTTCAGGGCCCCCATATTTTGCAAACGGAGCTGTGTTCTGTACGCGGCACCCCGTGTCTCTGTAAAAAGTTCACAGGAAAGATCCAGCAAAGGTATGTGGTCCCCAACTTGGATATCGCGTGTTATGATTCAAATAAAAATTGTTCTTGCTTATTTCGCGCCTTTGATCCCAATAAATGCCGCCGTTGTAGTCGTCTCGCGGTGCTGTTGCTCGCCTATTCGCCGTCGGCGTGCCTCAGCGTCGTCGTCTTTGCTAGCGGCGCATCGGCGAAAGCAGCCTTTGATCCCAATAAATGCCGCCGTTGTAGTCGTCTCGCGGTGCTGTTGCTCGCCTATTCGCCGTCGGCGTGTCTCAGCTTCGTCGTCTTTGCTTGCGGCGCGGCGGCGGAGGCGGTTGATCTGACATACCGCGTTCGGCTTTGGCTAGCAGACGGCGTTCGTAAAATGGCGTCAGCTGTTGCTGGCTTCACGCGGCGGTAGCGTGCGTGCTTCCATTCATTCGGCGTTCGTTGCCATGGTGACGGCGAGGAACGCAGACGAACTTCATGTTGCGGAAGAACGCTGCGGCGCAGCGATACCAGGTGCGTTCTAAGGCCCTTCCCGCATGCTTTTCAATGGGCGGAAGGCGAACAAAAAGAGTTCGAAATAAGGACTTAACGCAGAAGGCTGCATTTCTCCAGCGCCTCATAATTTGACGAGCCTTGCACGAAAAGCATGTTTTTAGACCGGAGTTTGGACATAGTTTTTTTACCACAACATGGGTCTAAAGTATCAATGTGCCATCGTTTTTTTACGCATTTTGAAGTGCGCGCAATCTGGTGTCACTCAGCTCGAGCGCATAGCTTTGGCTAATGCACAGACGCCATGTTAGCGCCAAAGTCACGCACCGAGTGCGCGAGAGGCGTCACGCTGGCACATTCAGTGCAACAATGGATGTCTTCACCGTGAAACAGACAGACATGTAGGCACCCTATACTTCGTCTCACCCTAGTATGGACTATTGTTAGCCGCGCGGTGCTAAAAGCGCGAGCTAGTCGCTTTGAATGAAGCCAGCGGCGGCTGCACTGAGCGCTCGTGCAGCAAGTGCTCTAGTCAAGGCAGTCAAGGCTGGCCGCTCGCGCTAGCACAGCCTTCGCGGTTAGTCGATGCTAGGGTGAGACGAAGTATAGATTTATCGGCTGCGTGCCACTCCTCTAGCTGACAAGTGGAAAACAGCGGGGACGATTGAAGGGGAACCCGTGAAGTTTAAACTGGACACAGGCGCTGACGAGACGGTTATCTCCGCCCTCCATCTTTCGAAACCCTCCTACGGCCGGTCATGATCGCACCACCTCGTCAGCTTCACAGACCGGAGGAAACCCTTTTCGCAACGCAAGGTACAGATCGTCTCAAGGTCACGTACGAAGACCACACTTCAATGCAAGACGTGTACATCTTAGAAGACCTCTGTACACTGCTGCTCGGTAAGCCTCAAAGGACACAAGGAAAAAGAACCCAGTTTTTTTTTATCCCACGTTATTGCGAAGTGCGCAGACTGTGCAAATTAATTACCAGAATGCGCCACCCCCATACAGAAGTTGCAGCGGAACCCTCCTCCATCGCTTCCTGAGTCAAAACTAACCAGATCAGATTCCACGTTACTTTGTCGCCTTCGTGGAAACTGCGCCTACACATCAACGACACTTAACAAGATCTCCAGGTCTAGTACACCCAACTGTGCCAGATCCAATGTCCCAGAGGACCCCGACCACGTCCTCCTAAATGGTTCTCACTACGAGCAAGCTCGACGGTCCCTTACCACCATCCCAAGTGCCAGCACCCCCAACTGTGACTCAAAAAAATGAAATCCTTTTTTCAACCGGAGTTCGACGAAAAAGAGAACTTGTTTATAAATTTCTTCTTGAGTACCTCCAAGCCATTGGACTTGCAACGCGGCTCTAGCCCTCCGGCCCGCCACCTAGACCAGCCACGCCTCCTCGTCTCAACTGTCACCGACTAATTTGTGATCTCTATACCAGAAGACAGTTCTGCATGTGTCCCCTTTCCCTCAAGAAAATAGCCTCCTTATTCGACCCTACTCGTCCAGAGATTGGTGACCAAATCACCCCCAACCCCTCTTCTTCTTTTCTCCCCCTTTTCCCCCGTCTGTGTGAGTCTTGCCCCTGCCCAAGGAGGCTAACATTACGTGCAGGCATCCCCTCTTCCCGTGTGTGACAACACTCAAGAACAACAACAACCTGACAGCTCCTCCAAAGTCGACTCAAAAACAGTTTCTTTCGCTCTTCGAATTCCCCGAAGTATTCCACTGTGCTCTCGATGTGCTTTCGGCTTCTGAAAGATAACGATGATGATTGAGCTCAGACTTTCTATCTTATCGACGATATGGTATAAATTTCGGATACGACCTGTGTGCGCGCCTCGCTACCAAGGAAGAATAGACAACTTCCATGAATCCGTCACCGCGAGCGTTGCATTCTGGGCGCCTGTGGGTCAGCAGCGGAGAGCGTATAGATTTTGCTTTTCTCCGATTCTCACAATGCATAACGTCATTACGCCGCGATGAGGCACTTCGAATTTTGAAAACAAGTATATTGGTTCGCTAACTGAGAGGTGCCAAGGAGGGATAATAGCTTGGTTTGACCTCGCGAACATGAATAATACTATCCCAGGTTTTTCATATAACTCGAAATATAGAGCGTTTATTGATTTCAAAATGTTCTCACAACAAACAACATATCTATAAATTAGGGTCTGTCACACTTTAAGAAACGGCAGGGCTTGGCGGGTCCGCCTGCATCGCACCGCTCTCCAGCGAGCGAGGTTTGAGGGTTGAGTCAAAAACGTTCAAGAATGCATCACAAAAAAATAAAAAAATAAACATGACCGAAATAGGCCACACACTACTTTGTTAGACTCTCAATGCCTAAAGAATGAAAAACAAAATTTGCCCGGAAACGACTCCGGTGAACTCACTAAAAAAGGCCATCAATTGGACTAGTCGTGACTGTTCTCAACTCTATAGCTTCAACAACACGACCGAATAGGTTTAACTTGGGTAGTCAGGACCGCCTGGAATAAGCGAGAGCTGTGAACTGTCTCTTTTGCCTCCACGTGACGCCATCACACTCGGATGGCGCCAACTGGGCTGGAACCCGTCGCCGAGCGTCCTTCGAAGCGTTGATTGGACACGAGGCTCGCCGAACTTATACTTCGTTTCAGCTTCGGTCCAGACGCAGCCAAAGCTACAAGCGCGCGAGCTCCGCATTCAGCATCCCCACCAAGCACGCGCGCTCGTGCAGTGCAAGCACTGTTCTGGGCCACATGCTCGCGCTTATAGCATCGGCTGCGTCTGGACCGAAGCTGAAACGAAGTATAGACGCACAGCACACGCGTGTTCAACGCGTGTCTGCGCTCGATGTCACTACGATGATGCCGAAACAGCGTATGCGCGAGCCTTGATTATTCTAAAAGCCACCGAGAGTCTAAAAAATACGGGGCGCGGCGATCATAGAGTTCTCATTATCGATCCACGGACAATGGGATTGCAACACTGGCCGATAAGAAAAAAACAAAAAAACTAGTCAGAATGAAAAAAAAGAATTATATTTTGTTTTAAAAGAAATCAATGAGATTTATTTAATTTAAATAGGGTTCATGAATAACATCAGATTAATTTGATTTAAATCACTATAGCTAGAAAGATCACTTCTTATCACTACACTTATTTCTGAACATATAATAGTGAATGATCAATTTTTCCCGAGTCACCTGATAAACAATGTTCAGGCACAAATAATTACTGCAAAATTAAGGTACAGTTTAAATAACAACAAAAACTGATTCATTTTTTTTTAGTTAGCGAAAAGCTTTGTTTGTTTTTCTCTCACGTTCCAATTTGCTCGCCATAAGACAGATTATGTTTTCTAGGTTTTTCTTTTCTTCGCGACGTGATTTTCTCGCAATAGGACCCAACGTAACTGACCAACAATTAGGCAGAAGGAAAGTTCAATGATTTCATTCGCCCAGAAAGAACTGTTTTCTGCTCTGTGTTGCCTGATATAAACCGTTCTTGTTTGGTGATTCTTCAAGTAATAGAAACATTTTGCCATTTCATAGATAAATGGTAAACGAAATTTATTTTCTCGATTATTTTTGCGGGAAAGATTTCATTTTTATTCATCATAGTAAGACTTGTCGGATTTAAATCACTATTTCAATCATGATTTCAATCATGATTTAAATCATCTTGACTTTATTCGTCCACCCTTCGCGATGAATTAACATCTGGAAACAACCCAGTCCCTAATAAAAAGGCGATCAGTCGGACTGGCTGTGACGCCTCAACTATGGTCACTAACACATAGAAAAGCTGTGCACACATTCTTTTTTATAAATTTTAGTAAATAACTTTTAGAAAAATTCCTAGACAATTTATAACCTATAAAACACGCGTTTTTTGTTTTTGTTTATCTCCACGCGATGGCAGTCGCAGAAAGTATTCGCGAAAAATGAACAGCGCTTGCCCCCTCAACTCCAGCTGTAACAAATGGCCCCGTTATCTGAAACCGATTACTTATTTATTTATTTTTTTATTTATTTTTATGCTCTTAGGGGTATTCACACGAGGGAGAAATCCCGGGATTTCTCCCTTGTGTGAATAACTTCTTAAGGCTTGGATGATCTACAGAGAGGAGTGGATGGTACAGATGAAATCGTTGGCAAGCTTCTGAGTATGTGTCATCGTGGATGGACACGATGGAGTACAGGGCGAGTAGTTCGAATCGTTAGATGTTCTTGCAGTAAAAGAGTCAAAATATATGTGCGTATGACATGTTGGCGTGCCAAGCCATGCAGTGGTGGATCGTTGCAGAGGTGACACACTATGATACATGAAAAAGCAGTTGATATTTTTTAATTGGGAAAGATTTTATGAAAATACAAAGACGAAAGTATTTACGGCGTCAAGTCCAAGGTTGTCTTCATTGATGAAACATGAGCTGTACCGGAATAATTAGAAAGAGTAAAGCATGCTTGCTCTATTCTGAATTGATCCGAGAATGTTTGATAATATTACACGTCCCGGATCCCAAACGGAACAGGCATATTCAGGTTTTGGCCTGACTAAGGTTCCATTTAATTGTAGTTTGACCGGAAGTTTGACCGAAAGCTCAACTACACTGGATCTATTACCGCTGGCCACACTCCAAACTTTTCGGGGATTATCTTTTAGAAGAAAAAGAAAGTGTACACTGATAAAAATCTTGCTTTCATTGTGCGACAGCTTGCTTTATACGTAGCATCAGCGGCTTCATAAGCGCATCCAGCGTTCAGCACATTTTGTTAACTTTGCTCGTCGAAATAGCATTTTCATCTTGTATTTCGTCATCGCTTTAAGGTGTGAAGTAAAACCAAAATGCCTGCGAATTAAATCGGATGTGCTTAGGAGATTGTACTGTCTAATTAGGTCACTAACTTTTATCTTGAAGAAAGACCAATTTTCTTCAACCGTTTGCTTATGAAAATGTGTAATGTAGTGAGGTAGAAACTGTTGCTAATCCAATATTAATTGAAAAAAAACTCATAATTTTTGTAGTCGCGGATGAATTTGAATTAGTTAGATAATGTAGCAGATGTCTGCAAGTCGAACTGAATAACACAATGGTCACCTAAACCTGGTAAATACGTTAAAGGGGACACAAGCTCAGAGGGTTATAGTAAGAATGAGATCTAACACATCTGCAGAATGAGTGTTCATCATGTATCCTCCTGCACAAGTTGCTTGAAATTAAATCGAGGCAAAAACTTAGAAACGAAAACGTTTCTGATGAACTCTCACTTTATTGTCGTGATGTCGCTTTTCCAGTTACTTGTGGCCAAACTAAAAATCACACAGGAAAAGCAAAGGCGCAGAAGAAAAATTGCACTACCGGTCTATATAAAACATCGTGAAGCTCGGAGGGAAATGTATTAGACGAAACGGGTGGTCGATAGCAGGCGCCAAAAAATAAAATATTTGAAACTATCATATACACGGGCGCACGCAATTCCAAAGATATGCTAAGAGATACAACACTAAATATTGTAAAATCATGGGCAGCACTAGAAACACCACCACCTGCGCGCAAGTCACAGTTGAAACAATAAAACTTGTACGCATTTTCATACTAAAACATTTATTGATCAGCAATTTTACCAGGGAGCCATGTATCGGTAAGAATAACAATATCGGCTGTAGAGGTGTTGATAACAGATGACAGGACATCACGTTTGCTGCACACACTTCGCACGTTAGAGTACAATACTGAGATGGTCTTAGCCGCCAGGCCTTTAGATAGCTATGTTGAAGGCGCGTGTGAATTGTCCTTGCCCGTGTCAGGCGTGGAAACTGTATTATCGGTTCCTGGGACAGGTGCGAAAAATAAATTACCGGCGCCATGGGACAGGCGCGTTATGTCAGTTTCACGAGCATGATTATAATTAACTTCACAATACACAATTTGTTACAGGGCAGTAAGTATACACCTTATGATTAACGTGCAGCGTGTTTAGTCTGAGCGAGAACCACTGACCGGTGACTGCCGAAATCGATTAACGCTTTATATAACTACCGCGTAGCCTGACAGAAATCCTTGCTGCCTGTTTCCTGAACCTAAACCTGTTTCTTTGAACCTGTTTCTTTGAACCAAAACCATCTAGAAAAAGAGATGCGCCTATGAACTTAGGTAGTAGACCACTTAACAATTATTGGCCGGCAGTTATTACTTGCGTATGAGCCTAATCTATGAGCACGGGATATCGCCTCACGAGAGCAACCGTAAATCCTATCCCAACTGAGACTGCGTTTTTTAATCCTAAACATGCATTTCGGCATCATCATTCGCTGAGCTGTCTTCGTAAGCTGCGTGTGATTGGCCGTCTGAGGAGTTTGCTGGAAAGTAGACGCGCGGGCTTTTTTGGGGTGTGATATCGCCAGAAACATTGCCACGGATTAGTGCGTCTCTGACTGCGACCACTTTTTCCGGAAAGTGCTGGCCGGCAATGCCGTAGAAAAGTAAACTGTCACGACGCGACTTATTTTCTAGCTTGTTGAGCCTTGAATTCCAAACGGTAGTTTCACATCGAACAGCCTCTACCAAGAACATCAGAAAGCGTGGTTGCACACTGGGGCGCATCTCGTGATTCCACAAGCGATTCGACAGCTGCAAGCTTTTGGATTGATGTCCAACCCTTTTCGTTTTAGTTAATGCTGGCTATCTTTGACCTGATTTAGCATTTCCTTCATCTCGGCGTGACGCGTGTCGTTCTGGGCAGACTGCTCAGTAATGGCGGGCAGAATTTCAGCGTTATTGACAGGGCCGGAGTTTACTCCAACATCCCCAGATAAACATAAGCAACTCGAGGAACATGAACGAGCACACAAGCAACTCTATCAAAAACCAGCCTGCACCGGAGGAGCGGCCCAAAATCGATCGCGGATTGTCGAGCATTGCAGACGAATATTGCCAAAGCCGCAGAACGAAGCAGAAGGTATTTTTGAGACTGAATAAAAGGTTAAAAAGCGCGAACGACCGCATAGCCGCCGTTCCTCTGTGCCCACTCCTGAATTTGGCGGTCGAAGCCTATCATAGCCAACGTCCTGGGGTTGGCGAAAGCACGGGGCTTGCGCCGAGTTTGGCGCATTGTTTTGTTTCGGCTATTCCCGCCGTCACACCGACTGGACAAGAGACACTATCCGAATGCGCACGTCGATGCATTGATTGTGACGAGCCCAAGTCGAATGGTCACGCCGTGCTCGAGTCTGCTGTGTGAGAGCTGCGTATGTAATTATCGCCGCAGCGGGGGTTCACATTGTTTTCAGTTTGTCCCCGCAACTTCGTCATCAAGTTCTGCGAAGGAGAACTTGAAAAGAAAACGTCCACTCTTTATCGCTGGATGGAACAGCGCGGACCTAGACCGTTTTACCGAAAGACGGCGAGAAGAGAAAAGGGGAAAAGGCTACCGGCGCTCTCCCCCTCTCTCGCTGGGGTAGAAAGAGTGAAAGTCCCGGTGGAGAGGCTTTGCCGGTGTTGGAACTGGGGCGCCTTCACTCGCCCCAACTTCGTTCGTGCTTTCTTTGCCGTTTAGCTTTCCGCAAACTTAATTAGAGCCACGGGCTTCGATGTCAACAGTCCCCCGGTCATCGGGACACCATTGCTCGGTCATGGGGTGCAACTAATAACGACAGAAAGCGTCAAATACTGTCCCATGACCGAGCAATGGTGTCCCGATGACCGGGGGACTGTTGACATCAGCCCATTAAACAATTAAGTTTGCGAGTTTAAAACAGAAAAGAAAGCACGAACGAAGTTGGGGCAGTGAAGACACCCAAGTTCCAACACCGGCAAAGCCTCTCCACCGGGACTTTCACTCTTTCTACACAACGAGGGGAAGCGCCGGTAAGCCTTTTCCCTTTTCTCTCTCGCCGTCTTTCAGTAAAACGGTCTATATCCGCGCTGTTCCATCCAGCGATAAGAGCGGACGTTTTCTTTCAAGCTCTCCTTCGCAGAGCTTGATGACGAAGTTGCGGGGGACAACGTCAACAATGCGATCCCCGCTGTGACGATATTTACATGCGGCTCATACAGCAGACTCGAGCACGGCGTGACCATTCGACTTGGGCTCGTCACCACCAATGCACTCGTCGTGCGCATTCGGATAGTGTCTCGTGTCCAATCGGTGTGACGGCGGGAATAGCCGATTAACAATGCGCGAAAGTCGGCGCAAGCCCCGTGCTTCGCCAACCCCAGGACGTGGCTATGATAAGCTTTGTCCGCAAAATTCAGGAGTGGCCGCAGAGGAACGGCGGCTATGCGGTCGTCTCCACATATACCTTCCGCTTCGTTCTGCAGGTTTGGAAAAATCCATCTTTACATGCTCAACAATCTTGCAATGATTTTTGTGCTGCTCCTCCGGTGCCTGCTGTTTCCTGATAGAGTTGCTTGTATGTTCGTTCATGTTCTTAAGTTACTTATGTCATCTGTGGATGTTGAATTAAACCTCCGGCCCTATCACTAACGCTGAAATTATGGCCGCCATTACTGAGCAGGCTGCTAAGAACGACACGCGTCACACTGAGATGATGGCCATGCTAAATCAGGTTAAAGATAGCCAGAATCAACTATAACGAAAAGTGTTGGACATCGATTCAAAGCTTGCAGCTGTCGAATCACTTGTGGAATCACTAGATGCGCCCCAGTGTGCTACTAAACTTTCTAATGTCCCTGGTGAGGCTGTTCGATGTGAAACTACCATTTGGAATTCAAGGCTCAACGAGCTAGAAAATAAGTGGCGTCGTGAAAGTTTACTTTTCTACGGCATTGCCGACAGCCTTTCCGAAAACGGGTCGCATCAGAGACGCTATATCCTCGGCAATCGTTCTACGATATTGCACTCTAAAAAAGCTTGTGCGTCTACTTTCCCGCCAACCACTCGGAGGGCCAATCACCGTAACTTACGAAGGCAGCTCAGCGAATGATGATGCCAAAATACATGTTTAGACAAAAAAAACACCAGTCTCAGTTGGGATAGGATTTGATTTATCTGGTGAGCGATATCCTGACTGCTCATAGATTAGGCTGATACACAAGTAATAACTGCCGGTAATAATTGTTAAGTGTTCTTTACCTAAGTTCAAGGCGCATCTCTTTTCTAGATGGTTTTGGTTCAAAGAAACAGGTTCAAAGAAACAGGTTTAGGTTCAAGAAACAGGCAGCAAGGATTTCTGTCAGGCTACGCGGTAGTTATATAAAGCGTTAATCGATTTCGGCAGTCACGCAGTCCAGTGGTTCTCGCTAAGACAAACACGCTGCACGTGAAAATCATAAGGTGTATACTTATTGCCCTATGACAAATTGTTATTGTGAGTTGAATAATCATGCTCGTGAAACTAATGGCAATGGCGCGCCTGTCCCATGGCCTGTTGTTTATTTTCGCACTGTCCCGGGAACCGATAATACAGTTTCCTGTTACGAGGTAAGAACTAATTCGCACGCGCTATTCAACATAGCTATCTAAAGGCCTGGCTCGTTTCACATCTGTGGTATACAACGTGCGAAATGTGTGCGCAAACATTGTCTAAATCTATTTATCAACTTACCTCTACAGCCGATGTTATTCTACTACCGATACATGGCTCCCTGTAAAATTGCTGATCAACAAATGTTTTTAGTATGAAAATGCGTACAATTTTATTGTTTCAACTGTGACTACATAGTGTGTGTTTCTAGTGCTGCCCATGTTATACAATATTTAGTGTTGTATCTCTTAGCGCATATGTATGTGTATATGTATATGATAGTTTCAAATATTTTATTTTTAGCGCCAAATAAACCACTTATAGATAGCCTTCCTCCGAAACTTCTGTCTTTACTAGACAGTAGTAATTTCTTCTTTAACATTGTGATTTAGTTTGGCCACAGTAACTGGAAAGCGACATCACGATAAATGGATTTTCATTTCTAGTTTTGCCTCGACCTAATTTCAAGCAACATGCATGATGAACACTCATTCTGCAGATGTGACCGTCAACCTCTGAGCTGTGTCCCCTTTTATTTACCGGAACAAGTGACATTGTATTCAGTTCGACTGCAGGTATCTGCTACATTATCTAACTAATTCAAATTCATCCTCCACTACAAGAATTATGATTTTTCAGTAATATTTAGTTAGCAACGTTTCTACCTCACTACATTCCACATTTCAGCAAACGGTGAAAATTGGTGTGACTCAAGATAAAGTGTAGCCTAATAGCGAGTACAAAGCGCATCAATTTAATTCGCAGGCATTACTGATTTGCCACACCTTGACGAAATACAAGATGTAGTTAACAAATGTGCTAATTTACTAATTACTTTGCTCTTTGCTGATGCTACGCTCTCGTAAGCTGTCACGCAATGGCGCAAGATTTTTATCAGTGTACACTTTCTTTTCTTCACAAAAATAATCCCAAAGGAACAGGTAATGACCAGCAATATGGAAATCCAGTATAGCTTCGATCAAACTCCGATAAACCACAAATGGAACCTTAATCAGGCCAAAACCTGAATATACTTGTTCCGTTTGGGGTCAGGACGTGTGATATCAAGACATTCTCAGATCAATTCAAATAAACAGCATGCTACTCTTCCTGTATTCAATTTTACCTTCATGTTTCATCAGTGAAGACAACCTTGGACTTGACGCCGTAAATGCACAAGATAATATATTTTCATGAAATCTTTCACAATTAAAAATCAGCTACTTTCATGTATCATGTGTCCTCACAACGATCACCACCTATGGTGCGCATAGCATATACGCACATATATTTTGACTCTTTACTGCGAGAACATCTAACGATTCGAACTACCTGCCTGCCTGTCCATCCGCGATGACACATATTCAAACACCCAATGATTTGTACCATCCACTCCTCTCCTTAGATCATCCAAGCCTTAGAGTATTCACACAAGGAGAAATCAGGGATTTCTCCATAAATAATGTCTATAAACATAAAAATAAATAAAAAAAATAAATAAAATAAATTAATCGGTGAATACATTTATTACAGCTGGAGATTGAGACAGCACTGTTCGAATTTTCGCGAATACACACGACTGCCATCATGAAGACAAAACAAAACTGCGTGTTCTAGGTTATATTGTCACAGAATTTTCTAAAAGTAATTTGCAAAATTATAAAGAAGAATGTGATAACACCTTTATATGATTATTGACATTGAAGACGTCTGTCCACGACGATCTGCACAACAGAGCTGGAATTCTTTCAGATGTGCGAGAATAAAGTCAAGATGATTTAAATCATGATTGAGAATCATGATTGAAATAGTATTTAAATCCGACAAATCTTACTATGATAATAAAATGAAATCTCCCTTAAAATAATCAGAAAATAGAATTTCGTTTACCTGTTTATCTATGAAATGGCAAATATACCATATTATCAAAGAATCGCAAACGAAACGGTACACTATCAGACAAACACAGGCAGAAGCAGTTCTTCCTGGGCAGTAATTTATTTTTATTTATTCAAAATACCCGAAACCCTCTGTATGAGTATTGAGAAAGCAAGTAATAAAGTACGCAGATAGAAAAATTACTGGAGCAATATGAGTACAGGAGGCAAAAGACACCATGG
>JAZHYW010061343.1:0-13896 GCA_037355805.1 Ixodes ricinus
CCATAGAGTTATTATAATGTACGCTAGAGGTTCAACTGGCGCTAGTGTCTATGCGACTTCCGTGACGCAAATTGAAGCAGACAGCAACCAGTCTACTTTTGCGGTGCTCCTGTGCATTCCTATGGGAAAACGCGCGTGCATTTTGCCTCTTCGCCGAAAAATAACATAGAACACTTTGGTTATTTGGGTCGTACCGAATAGTATGTACCTTGATTAACACTGTGAAAGTGTAATTGCTTTAGTTAGCGCATTTTTCTTCATCAGTGAACGATGTTTAACTTCGCTACATTTCAGTCCCAAACGTGTGTTCCGCAGCAGGTGTGTAAAAACAAGCGACGATTCGAAGCAAAATTACAAGCGAAAGGAATATAGAGCGTGTTCAAGGATCGCCAGCATTCCGGTGACGCTTATATATTGATAATATGCCAGTCCTGTCGCTATATGAAAATGACCCTGTCGTGCATGAGCGGATAAAAACATTCAAAACGTAGAGAACAAAGTCCGTGGGCTATGAAAGGTGTCTCTTCGCATTGTTTTCTCTGCCGGGCAGCTTTTATCGGGCACTTGTTCTCAAAGATTTCGTGCGTGCGGGTGATATTTTGAACGCAGAACAAGCAGCTTCGCTCAGAGCAGAAAGAATAAAGCGGTACTTACTTATTTAAAATCAGAATAGTTTACGTGGCCTTCAATTTATTTTGATCCTACATGCACGTGTAGTTACAGATCCAGTGTTACTGCGTAGTTCTTGCCGTCTTTATTAATTTCCAGATGTTCTTCGTTCGTTTGGCACGTATATCCCCCACGCTGGAAAGCGCCGACGTCGTGTTCGCGCTAACAGTGTCCGACAGTGCACAAAAATACACGTACGAAGCCGTTTTAGCACCGTTTTTAATGCGATGAATTTGAAAGAAAAACGCCGTAACTGACCAATTATTTGGTCGGCCTGACTGAGAAATGTTCCAAGCTACCTAGTACGTACGTATTATTTGGGATATTTGCTCTTATGATCGAGCGCAGGGAGAAAATGCACTCACTTTTTTCCATAGAAATGCATTACCGGAAGTCAATTTCGGACTGGTTGCTGTCTGCTTCAATTTGCGTCAGCACACTAGCGCCAGTTGAACCTCTAGCGTACATTATAATAACTCTATGGTTCGAACCAGCACTCGGAAGAGTTGAAAAGCTTGTCAAGCGCTTACTTCCGGGACAAACCGCTTACTTCCGGTGGCTTCACACCTGTCTGCTCAATGCGCCATCCAGCCCCCCATACTGGAGATCAGTGGCGTGCTCCTCCTTGAGTTTCGATCTGCCAAAGACGCCTTTTCGAACACCTGCTCTCTGTTTTTGCAATACAGACCAGTGTCCGAAATCCTAGCGCCCAGCGATAAAAAGGGAACTAATAATCTCAAAAGCAGGCCCTTTTGAAGACGGGGAGCTCCGCATAGAACGATATATTTGTGCTTTTCCCAGCACTCCTGGCATCAGTGTTGTTCATGAAGTTTCGTGACTGCATTTCTGACGTTCTTGCATCACACGATGTGGGCGAAGGTTTCTAAAAAAATAAATGAACGCTCACAAAAAGCGCGGCCCCCTACAGTGTCATGGCGTTAGCATAAACAAACAACGAGCGCCCTTGGAACACAGAAGACACTGCGGTCTATAGACCCCTTGGAAGATTTCACGCTCCTCACGGTCGATCTAAAAATTCTGCAAATTGGCGTGCGCAAAATACACCATAAGAATGCAACTCTGTCAAATCTATACAGTTTTTTGGAAGTGAGGTATTATATCAGTTATAGACTTGCCAGCTCGTTGGTGGTATTTTGCGCACGCCAGTTTGCGGTATTTTCATATCAATCGTAAGAGGGCATACGTTTTTGAAGGGGTATAGTTGCTTCTAGGACTCTGTCATCTTTGTGGCTGGGGAACATGTTCTGGGCATGCGCAGGCACTCTTGCTACGTCAGCTGCGGATGCTCAAAACACCACCCGCAGCCCCGTAAACAACTATGGCAGCGCGCAGAAGCTGATTATTGGAGTGTGGTACGGACGGCCGCCATGTTTATTTTTGACGTAGCTGGGTTGGGGCCAGGGTTGTAAAGTACCATTTTCCAGTAACTTGTAACTATAAGTGAAGTTACTTTTTACCGGTACTTTTCTATTCACTTCGTCAGAATGCATAGAAACTATAAATCTTGAAGTATTAACACACTACCATGTGCCGTGATTAACGTTTAGTGGGATACGACCTGGGAGGCATTGGCTCTGATCGAAAGACGTTTTAGCGAACGAAGCCCCACCCATGATGTTTCATCAAACGGCACTTTAGGCCCGCTTCAGACGGAGCCAATTTCGCCCAGCAACTTGACGTCGCAACACCAGCAACACGGGCCGCCCGCGTTCCCACGCAACAATTGCTCTAATTTGCCATCATCATACCAACTGCTGCAAGTTGCCATCATCATCATCATTAAATTTTATTTTCTGGCATCATAGACAGATAGTTACGCTCTCAAAACGTATTTTTATTCATTTAAATGTCGTTGAGAGTACAAACTCATCTTTTTGAAACGGTTTACTTCAAGAACGACCAATTTCAAACCAGAATAGAGCTCTTTAGTTGTCATCATCACCGGCATGGGGCATCACGTGAAAATAGCGCGTCCTCGATTGGCCTGCTGGCCAATCAGGGACGGCAGCTCCGGGCTTTCAGTGTCCCTGCCAAGCACGCGCGCTCGTGCAGTGCAAGCACTGTTCAGGAGCCACATGTTTCGCGCTCGTAGCATCGGCTGCGTCTGGACCCAAGCTGAAACGAAGTATTAGCGGCGAGATGTTTTGGTGGCGCCCTCCTATGTCCCCCAGACGTCATTACCTGCGAACAAAAGTTCGATGGTGTTTCTAAATAGCATGGTGGAAGCTCGAAATCATTGCGCTCTCAAAGAACACTGCCAACACCGTCAAAATTAAAGTTCTTCATTCCTCTTATTCCGTCGATATAAATCCCCTTTCCGACGTCATAGTCAGCGTTCGGCCAATCGCGGAAGGCCGACCACAGCGACGCTTTTGGTCGCGCACGGGGCCAGATAATATGTATATTCAAATCCGTTCATTGGCATTAGATGATGGTTGAAAGCTGTGACGTGGAAAAAGTGTGATTGCCTGTTCGACATTCGATGCGCTTTCAGGAGGACGTCCTGTAGCGGTCGTCCTCGTGACCGGTTCTAGTGGCTTCCTGGGCCAACACGTCGTGGGAGGCTTCTGCAGGAGGACCAGTCCAAGGTCAGGAAATCCGACTCTTTGATGCCAGGCCCTACAAGAACAATCTGGGTGAGATCCTTCATCAGCTCCTATTGGAAAGCCGCTTTAATGACAACTATGCTTCGTTTCAGCTTTAAGTCGAGACGCAGTCCACGCTACGAGGTAATGGTGCCAATCAAGCACCGTCAAAGCGCAAGTCGCTAGGCATTTTCTGCTTACGATTGGTTCGCCGACAATAGAACACCTAACATGATGAAAACCAAGATGGTGACCGCTGTCTGATTGGTACCATTAGTTCGTACGTCGGCTGCGTTTAGGGCCCAAGGGAAACGAATTAAGTATAGCATCTTGCCCGAAATGTTATAAAAACAAGATGCTTCTTCAGAGGATATTTAATCTTCTACGGGGTTCTGTTAAATTTCGTCCTCCAATCTCTCCACGACACCAGAAATGCATCGCGAGATGATTGACAGAGGAACTCATAAAGACATAGACATGGCATGCACTGACGTCACATGAGAGGCCATTGTTGTGGCTCTGCTGTTAAGCGCTTACCTTCTGTAGTGATCATTTCGCATTGTCGAATTCGCTTTTCTTTGTAATGAAAACTAGAAAGAACCACAATGAGAGTGCGATATCTCTCACATGCAAGTCATGTTTTGACGTAATGCTACAATTCGCAGGACACCGCACCGACATGCCGATGAGGGAGATTGTGGGGACCATCTGCGACGTGGAGGCAGTAACGCAAGCGTTCTCGGAGTGGACTGCGTTATCACTGCGCGTCACTTATAGACGTCAACTTTCAAGAACGTCGAAGCCATGGAGAGAGTCAACGTGCAAGGTAAGCGTGGTCAGCGACGTTCTTTTTGATCCTTTCCTATATTTTGTTTCAAAAAACTTTCAACCCCTGGTTTGGGTAAAATGAAAGCGTTATGCCCGGAGTCCACTAGAGCGACTAAGAGAAACCACCGACACCGACATGCCTCAAACACGTGCAGCGCGCCGCGATGGTACCTTTGTAGGCTTGCTGTCTTTCGGTGCTCGTGAAGCAAGCACGAGTGATTGCAAGCTTTAAGGCCACGTTCACACTCTTGCGACCGAGTACGACCGAGAGAGACCAGACCGGTTTTTAAGCCTCTTGCGACCTCTTAGAACCAGCTCCGCTGTAGCGCATCCGGTCCTAAAAACCGGTCTGGTCTCTCGGTCGTACTCGGTCGCAAGAGTGTGAACGGCGTTTTCAGAAAGGTGCCTTCGCGGGCTAATGCTGCACGTAGCTTGAGGCTTGTCGGTGTCGCTTGTTTCTGTTTGTCGCTCTAGTGGGAACCGGGCATTAGGAATGGCTAAACAGCACCAACACACATCAACTGTAAAAAAGGACATGCCACCCTGACCGAAGTGTTTTCTGACCGAAATCGATTAATCGATCGACTAATCGAACGCATATGTTTAACATGGCCGTTGCATACGCACGATACCAATCGCACTCTCCACTCGGCTAAACCCATTCGAAAGAAGTGAATCGTAGGCGTCTTGGGAGCAGGCTTGCATTGTTGCTGTGTGCATGCCTATGTATGTTCCTTATGACTGCTCTTGTTTTTTCACCAGGGTAGCCTCTCAGAGCATTAAGCTTATGCTAAACTCGTTTTGTAATTCCATTACGATATTCGTTTTATTACTTATTTTCATTGCCTCCATACAATTTTGCCAACGAAAATGGTTCATTGACTCCGGAAGTGATGACGTCACAACATGGCCCTCCGCTCCGAGGAGACCGTTTCTAGGGCCGTTGCTATAGACGAATGCATGGGGGCTCGACGTGAGGTTAGAAATTGTCTGATAAAAAAGTAAGTGATTTCTTGTAAACACTGTGTCTTTTCACTGTATAATCATGAAGACGTTTTCTACCGTTTCTGTATCATAAAGCGATGACAAAAGCCCATAATAAAGTTTCACAAACTTTTTCTTTGATAGCAGACGACACGATGGCTTCGTGGGTTCAATGGTTCTTCCCTAGGAAGTGCGCGACTGAGTTGAATGACGCTGGTGACGATTGACAAAACTTCTATTCTCGGGGCGTGCTATGTGTGGGAGTTTGAAAGCGAAGAGCGCTTGTACACCGCTGTGATCAAACTTGTACACGTTAAAAACAAAAAGTAAGGAATTACATTTACAATAACTAAATGCTAAATCGTAACTAATTAGATATCCTCGCACAAAAGTAAGTGACCGTTACTACAAAAAGTAATCCGTTTTTTCGCGGCGTTACTTTCTAGCTTACTGTTGTATGGTAATACGAAAACAGAAGAGTGTTATTGAAAGGTTTATTTTTGCCACAGTCAGACTTTTGTGGCCTTGAGCAACAGCTGGCTCTCAGAAGTCACGTCCGACTCTTGCCTCGTTTCTAAGTGAATATACCTTCCGCCGGGCTGAGACACCCTTTAATTGAGGCAATTACGAATGCCTGGCGCACTGCATTGCGTGCTTCCTGAGAAAAATGGGAAAAGTTTCTTGCCCTGGTGAAAGCGCTAAGCTTCGTTGTTACAGACGGAATTTGATGCAGCTCGAATCGCAAAGATTTAAAAATTGTACTGCAAATAATTAAACCTCGAATAAAATCAATATATGTGAATTTATTATATAAACATTCTTTAGCCGGCAAATATCACCAAACAGTGTAGGAAAATAGCAAGACACGGCAATTACATGTAACTACTCTTGTAGATAGTATTTTTATATCAATCTTTCATTAGCTCTGAACACATGTCGTGCCTTGTTTGAGACGTCGGTGAATAAAAGGATGAAGCTTTTTGGATATATAACCAGCAAAAAAACATCGAAGGATCTATCAGAAAACAAAAATATAATGTCGATTAGAACGGAAAAGTAGACGTACACGTATGCGGTGGCTCCCGTTTCTTGGTGACGTCCAAACACGCATGTGGCACGAGTGGGCTGTACCACAGCTCAGTGTTCTTCAACTAAATGTCAGGTGAGGAAACAGCAACGTCCCCACAGCGAGAACAGTTAGTTTAATTTTGTGAAATACGAACCACGTAAGAGTCTCACCACATACTTCCACGTCTGGCCGGCGTAAGCAAGCACTTTCATTCTGAAGTCGATCATATGAGACCCTCACACGGCGGTACCACCATCGCTGGAAGTTGCCAAATATCACCAATGACGTGTTCTAATATTGTAAAAAAAATACATGACGCACGAAAGGGGTGACGGGATGTAAGCAACATGAAGCATTTAGAAGATTAGGTGAAACGCAGCGCGAAATCAAAGAAACATTTGGATCTCCCAAAGATGATCAGTGTTTTAATATCTTTTGAGCAGCATGCCAGTTAATGTCGTATCCTTTTCAGTTTATTTCTCTGTTGTACGCCCCTCCTGTCGTGACAATGTGCAAACTGTCGCAGTCACTATGCCCGAGGTGGGTATTGCTAAATGTCTCAATCTTTTGGAAGGCGCGTAGTCAACGATCGTTTTGTGTCTTCTTCGCGTCATCGAAAGCAAAGGGAGGGGAGGGGCAAAAAGGCGCGCACAGATCCGCTACACCAACTCGCGTGCACAATGACAATTTTTTTAATGAAGCATTTTGATTTCGGGAGTTTGCCCAATTTTGTTTGCACTGAAAGTCCCGTTCTTTGTATCGGTATGCTTCTCCCTTCGTTGTGGGCAAGCAAGCTGACGAGTTATAATTTGCAAATAACCGAACCACAAAAGAAAAAAAGAATTCCATTTGAGGTTTAGGGCGACATGAATATATGTTTCCAGCGACTGAAAAACGCCAGGCCTTGGGTTTTTGTATGTGCAGGTGACAAAGTGGTTCCAGTAAAGCTTAAACTTACAAAAAAAAATGGAAAATCTTCTTGTTAGAAACGATATTTTTGTTGTTTGCTATTTTATATTCCCGCTTTTTCCCCGTGAGTGAAAACGAAAATGCAACGGATTAAAATCATTCCCTTACGTTAAAAAGTGAGAAAATTAGTTTAAAATTACTTGGTAAAGTATGTAATTATTTCATTATAAAATTACTGATAAATGTGACAGATTACAAGCAATTCCGTTACTAGTAACGGATTACGTACAACGTCTCACTGTTATCGGCAGCTTGAAGTTGCGTTAGAGCACAGAAAGCGCTCCCGTGGAGCTCCTCCGCAATATTGAGAAATTGAAAAATGCTGCGAAGCCAAAATAACGTATATATATATATATATATATATATATCATTGCGTTGTTCTAGGACCCGGCACGCGGGGAGCGTCCGCTCGCGGTTTTCGGATTCAGCGAATTCAAGCGGCCGCCACCGGCTCATTCCATGGGCAGAACGACTGTCCGGCTGGCTACGTCGGCAATGTACGTAGGCCGAGGCATGCCCGATCGTCTTCTTCGTCCGTAGCAATTTATTTATATATAGCCGTAGAAGTATACGGCATATACTATACATATTTAGCGAAGGATAGAAGGTGAGTATATACGTACGGGGACGCTATGAGGGGCTATATCGTATACGATCGTGGTCATATATATATATATATATATCGTATATATATATACTATTTATATATATATATATATAGGGATATATGGTATCATATATAGATACTATGCTCAGCGTCATATGAATACCCTATATCAGTCATTTCAGATAGAGATATTTAGGCATACGTGAGTAACGTAACGGCGCAAGTATACCGCTCGTAGAGCAGATTTCAGGCTGTGATGGAACCGAGAAGACGAATATAGCCGCAGGCACCTATATGGAATATAGCTTTACCTATCACAGGCGGTAACTGGTCTATCTATTTATACACGCGCTCAACTATAATATTTGTATAAGTATTTCATGTATTTATGACAGTTTCTATCGCCTGATCTATATTTGATATGAAGTATGATGTGATGATATATAGATTGATAGTGCTGTCTGTTGCAACAGCGATGCTGGAACTCTATGTTTCACGCTCTGGCATACGGCGCCGTCAGCAATTTCACGGCTTTATACTGTTTCAATATACAACGCATTTCTCTGCCTGTAATATAACCCGCTATGCCTTTTCTACCCAATATCTTAAGCGATAATGTCGGCGGTTCTGTTTGTTCTCCCTTTTCATTCGAGCTAGTCGTTGCGCTAGCTAGAAGATTTTTAAGTTAAGCGGCGCTATTGATGACGCACGGTTAAAGGAAGACCGGTCAGAAAGCAGGAAAATCGTTTGTTATTGCCACTTTTCCTCATAATTTTATAGGAGTGTTTATTTGAAAACGAATGTGCCTACTTGGTTGTGCGTTCTCTCTCCTCACTCGAGCTAGTCGGGGCGTGAGCTGAATATATTTTAAAGTTGAACGGAGCTATCGATGGTGCTCGGTTGGAGAGTGAGACCGGTAGAGAAAACAAGCAAATATTTTGTTAGTCTCACTCTTGTTTTTTTAAGTCGAAGATTTTTTTTATGTCGAAGATTTGTTTATAGTTTACGGGTGGTTAATAATTTCTGCCCCCAAAGAAGGGTTGGTGCAAATGTCTGCAGTAATAAAGAATGCCTGCTGATTTCGTAGAATATAAGCATTTCGAAAAAGGGGGAAAATGTGGATTTTCTGGACACCTAGAACTAACTTTGCCTAGAACGTTGGCGAAGGTGCGGCGGGCGCTCGAGGAGCCAGCGCGGGACTAAGGCACGGGGCGCGAGGCGCGTGGCCAGGGGGCAGGACGGTTCAGCTATGGCGGCGTAAGCCGCCGAACACCAGGCTCCAAGGGTAAGATGTCTCCATCATGACTTGGCCCCTTTCACCGGACAAGCCGTGTGCGATCTTGTGTGTTTCAGCGAAGGGCGTGTCATGGTCTTTGATTCGATTTTTAATAAAAAAATGTGGACCACCTATAATTGTAATGTCGTTTTTTCTAGAATATTCAGGGCTCGTAGATTGAGTTATCACCATAAATAGACGATCTCCGAATCCACTTGAGTGCCCTCTTTAAGAAATGTGTAGCCCCAGTGGCGGCGTTTTATTTTATGCATTATTTTGAATAGACGCGGGGAACGTACGTGGGACGTTTAGAAAGTTTCTTTTTTGGTTCGCAAAACTTGCTCTAAAATCCCATCCCCTCTACATAAAGTTATTTCTTCCCCGTGATCAACAGACTCCAACTCATCATAACCCAAGTCATCGGGAGTCCTCGGAGCCCCAGGAAGGAAAGACCGCCAACTCTATTTGCTGAAACATTTCCGCAGTCTCCAGGGGTCTTTATTTCTCCTGGAGCTAACGAGTGTCTTAGTAAACTAAGGCACCCGTTAGCTCCAGGTGAAATAAAGACCCTCGAGATTTTTTTTTCAAATTTCAAAGAGACAGCTAGTGCAATGATTTTTATCTCCTCGGTGAATACCGCTTCGAATAAATTCTTGACTCCGATAACCTACAAACCTCGTAATAGTTTATCTGCCAGCTCAGTGGCAATGATTGATAAAATGAGTGAAAACGAGCACCTTTGCCCCTGTCGATTTTCAGTCAGAAGGGCCACGTGATGCGGTTCTGATTTTGCGCCACCCGCATTCGCAAACAACTATGCACTTACTTTGGCAAAGCACAGGGCACATGCCGAGTTCTGAACAATGTTAGGGCGTGAATGTTCCTGTCAACAGAACGACCGAACACTAGTTAGTAGCCAATTGTTCTCGACCTAAAACGAGTGTTCATTGCTCGTGTCCAATACCAGAGTTGCATTCGATTATCGTCTCTAAGAAGTAAGACGCGCGAGTGCGTCAACATCATGATAGCCGCAACTATTTAAGTGTGTTTTGCAATGCAAAACATTTAGCCTTTTCCTAGAAATGTGACAGGGCCGTTTCTGTCAGTGGCGCGGCTGCGAGTATCCTTGGGTGTGCCAGTTTGCTTGTGTAAACCGAGGAACATCTCAACCGAATATCGTTTCCCGTGCAGCTTAACATGTTCATACTTCTGACAGCCTCAAATTCTTTCACTAAACGCCGTAGATAAGTACATGGCCGCTTAGCGCCTAAGACGCTGAGCTGCTTGCTTGATGCGCGATTTATATCATCAAGGTTACCGTATATCACTCCTCACCCCAGGGTGAGAGAGGATATACTGCAAGGCAGAATATGCTCCTCACCCTGGGGGAGGAGAAACAGGCAACGGTGAACAGGGTAGAATGGTCGAGAGGAGGAAGCGGGAGAAGAGAGGAAAGCGCGAACTGGTCGTTGGTCTTTAAGAGGAATGTCGTTTAATGCGCTGTAAACAACACGCTTAAATATGGCGTACAGTGTGTAAGTGAATGACTAATTGCCTAAAGGGATTATACGGTCAAATTTCGTACTCAAGAAAACCTTGATACCTCATTGTCAATGGCTGTCGGAGCATCTTCCACGCAGTTAAATTAATTGGGATTGTGTGGATATTTAGACAGAGTGTAGTTGGTCAGCGATTTCAAAGTTGCGACGAGTCACTCGCTGTAGATGAGAAATTTAGCCAGTGCAGAACAACCGCTAGCCGGGGCCTTTAACGTGCACCACGCAGTAGTGGTACACGACCGCACGCCGGTACGATGCTCATTCAGATCGAAACGGGCAGGGGTGGGGATCGAGCCCAGGATCTCTGGGTTCTGCAGCGCGAGCTTTCAGCTCCACATGCTCCGAGATGGTGTGCGCTAGCCCACTCGGCCACCGATCCACTAATTGTCTGTGGTTCCCTGGACTGGTATGTGTATTTTAAATCAAGCGTGCACAAGCGGCATTTTCCTCTTCCCCTTTCAAAGCAGCGGAGGCTCTGACGTAACATCAGGCAAAGAACGCGCAGAAAAAATGTCTCTCTAACTGAAGGCAGAGCGGGGACGGTGGGGATGCCTCAAAGATGGCGCGGACGTTGGACAGTTCGCGCGGCCGCCGAGAGATGGAGCTAAAAATGAATAAAATCTATTGACGTCGCGTGACCTAAACACCTCCTTAGTTTCCCCGCTAAATTTAGGGAAAAAATTGACGTGACGTGACCCGACATAACGTCAGTGCTGGGACCTGTCTATATTTCTTCTGTTTATTAATGATATATCATCGACCATTAACTCGTCCATAAAGCTGTTTGCGAACGCTTGTGCTTTGCATAGCAGGGTTGGCAGTGTTAGTGATTCGGCTTTTTTATAGTTGGATCTGGATAGAATATCGGAATGGTGCAGGATTCGAGTGTTAGGCCTGAGTCTGGATAAGTGTGGACATGTCATTTTTGGGAGGAAACGTAACCCTGTCCTATCATGTAATTTTATTGATCATCATAAATTAAGTAAAAACGCTGATGTTATATATTTCGGGATTACCTTGTCAAGCACACTTTTTTTAATATTCATGTCATTGAAACTGCTAAAAAGGCCAGCCGAACTTTAAATTTTCTTATTCGAAATTGACGTGGTGCTCCACAGAAACTAAGGCAGACAGCCTACTGCTGTTTGTTTAGACCAACACTGGAGTACACATGTGGTTTGTGGGATCCGCACCAAAAGTACCTTGCAGATAAGTTAAAGAAGCTTTAAAACCATGTGGCAACATTTGTAGCATTAAATTGTAGTAGAAACAACAGCGTTACAGAGATTAAAAATCTACTTGGTTGGGAAACTTTATTGTTAAGACGCAAAGATTTCCGATTGAGGTTACTGCTCGCAATTTTTAAAGATTTGACAGGTATTGATAAAAGCAAATACGTAGAATTACCTAACTATATTTCAAATTGTGTAGGTCATTTCAGAAAGATAAGGAAAATTTGCTGTAAAACAGATTATAAAAGGTTTTTATTTTTGTTTCCACACACAATCACTCAGTGGAACCTGTTACCCGACTCTTTTTTTCTTAATGACGACGTTGAACCATTTACCACAGAGAATGGTCTTGATTTTTTTAATGTTGTTATTTATCTTTATTGTTTATGTATTATCTTTCTTGACGTATATTCAAGTGTTCTGTTTTTTTAGTTCTTTCCTGAGTGTATTAATCCATGGGCTGTGCCTGCTATAATGCCGAAGTTTCCTCGCTGCAAGTTTTCTTATGTAAATAAAAATATTAAGTGACGTATACAACGACTTATACCCCTGTCAGACGGGCACCTTGAATGTCATTTACGCTAAAGGCCTTTAGGATTTTCAAATGACATTTAAGTCATGTCGTGTCAGACGGGCAACTCAAATGTCATTTAGGTGATGTCTATCACGATAGCGGTCTGTTGTTAACCCGGCAAACTAGTGTTCATTTTATTGTTTACTAAGTAAATAAAATGTAATGAATTCTTAGAACATAGAATTCAAACACGGCGATGAAAACTAAGTACACGTTCTGACGGAGACAAGGTGTTTTGCGGCAACTATGACACCACGTCACCAATCCCAACTAATCCGTAGCCGTAGCCGTTCCGCCGCTCGGCTCGTCCGCTTTCGGAAATCCGTGCATCTTGATCGCCGTTGTTCCTCGCGCTCTTTCGTTCTTCGCCGGATTCGTATACCCCGTTGACGTTTACGTCTGCGATTGATTCAAGCGAAGACCGTGACCGCGTAGCGATGGAGCCTGCTGACGACAACGATCGTAGTGCGATGGTCCGGAACTGCCGGAACGTCGGATCGCGTTCCTGACGCGCAACTGAGACCGCGAGTATATTAAACAAATATATCGCAAAAGGTGTGCGAGATATACACGTTATAAGCATTTTTTTCTAAAAATAATTGCTACAAGCATTGTTTTCAATTGTATTTACATTATTTACAATGTTTTATTTCAATTCGCAGAACTTGCGCTGACCGCTGTTGACGAGACTACACATTTACGAGCCGTAAATGAGTTTGGGAGAACCCAGTTGAGCTGGAATGTCATTTAAGTCAAATGTCATTTGAGTTGCCGTGTGACACTGCCTAAATGACATTTACACTGAATGTCATTTGGGGTAAATGTCATTCGAGGTGCCCGTCTGACAGGGGTATTAGTGTCCCCGCTTAATTTGGCGGGGAAATTGATGTTACGTGACCTTTGCACTGCTTTCCAGGTTTCCCCGCCAAGTGCGCCTGGGGCCTGTCACAATCAATGAGCACCTCGAATAACATTGCAAATGACATTCAGTGTATTTCTTAGAGCAGTGGTCCCGCAGCTTGCTCAAATGACATTGTAAATATTGTCCCTTCCTTTAATTCTGATTAATTTTTTTTTTTTTTTTTTTTTTTTTTTTTTTTTTTTTTTTTTTTTTTTTTTTTTTTTTTTTTTTTTTTTTTTTTTTTTTTTTTTTTTTTTTTTTTCTTTTTTGTTTTATTATTATTTTTATTTTTTTTTTTTTTTTTTTTTTTTTTTTTTTTTTTTTTTTTTTTTTTTTTTTTTTTTTTTTTTTTTTTTTTTTTTTTTTTTTTTTTTTTTTTTTTTTTTTTTTTTTTTTTTTTTTTTTTTTTTTTTTTTTTTTTTTTTTTTTTTTTTTTTTTTTTTCCAACCTTTTTTTTTTTTTTTTTTTTTTTTTTTTTTTTTTTTTTTTTTTTTTTTTTTTTTTTACCCCAACATTTTACCCAACAACAATAAAAATTTTCTCACATTTTCTCACATTTTACTTTTCTTGACATTTTATTTTATTTTATCCATATTTTATCCATATTTTATCCATATTTTAT
>JAZHYW010061344.1:0-16796 GCA_037355805.1 Ixodes ricinus
CTATCGCGGACAGTATGAGCTGAAACAGCGCTCCGGCCCCGGCGCACGGTACTACCTGCGCCGCCTGTCGCCTTGCTCCGCACACACGGTGCACCCTGAGGCCGAGCTAAGTCATCACTTGCGCTCGCTGCGCCACAGCGCTCTTCCGGCCGTCTGCAAGCGAGACGGCGTGTGCGACAGCGGGCATGTGTCTGGTAGGGCGGCAGGGGGGGGGGGGGGAGCAAAATAATAGACTTGTCGTCCCTCTTTTGGAATTGATTTACTACTCTATCGCGTACAATGACGTAGAAAAAACGCTGACTGATGAAGAAAAAATGTTGAGGTATCTTAAATGGCAGCTGCGATTATCGTTTTTGAAAGTCACATCACTAGACGTTGCAGGTTGTTTTTGGTTGATTAAGTGCATGCACAAAGTAGGACATCGTAAAATATAGGCCAAATCTGTATACCGGATTTAGTCCGGCTCCAAGGTATTTACTTTTTTTTCTTTTTCATTGATCACAGCTGTTTAAAAAAACGGTAAGCATACATGTTACTGAGACGGTTTTGTAACATTGATTGGTATCAAAAAGGTTCAAGAATATCATTTCTTTATTACTGGGGCCACTTGTTTGTTTCAAACAAAACAAGTTGCTGACAAGACACCAGTTTTTTGTTTACAAATTCCTAGTCTTAATAAAGTGGGACAAACAGTCATATATTTGCCAAGAGAAGGAGCTTGAAACTTAATCGAAAGAATATTCACAGAGGACATTGCCAGACGCAACAGATTAATAGTCGGCGTGGAAGTTCAACTGCACTATACAAGCAGATTGGGATCAAGGAGGCACAACACAAACGTATGCGCTGGTTGACGGCGTCAAACAGTGTCTGTCGCAACCGTAGCATCAAGCTTTGTTCCAATCGGCAGAAGTCCGGTTCAGAGGGTCCTGAGGCGCAGTAATACTTACAATATAAGTTAATACCGCGTCATTCTCCCCTGACACGCGACCACGGCTCTCATCTTGTCTGATAAGAAATCATAGAGCGCGGCCACGAAGTCTGGCTCAGCCCGAAGCCACTCCCATTCACCTCTCATTGCTTTCCACAATTTGTGGGCAGTGGCGCAGTGGAGGGGACGCCGTGACATGGCTGCCTTGATGCGCCTCCAGACGTGTTCAGTGATATTCAGATCGGTTCCTTTTGGGGGCCAAGGAAGCTTCGTCAGGCAGCGCTCCTCGAGGAGATACGTGCGTGACAATGCATTTTCCACTTCGGCGCTTTCTTGAAATGCACTGAAATGCATGTTAGCTGAAAACGTGAACATTGGGCTACACGGCACACGCATCGTGATGGTGGTTCCGTTGGCCAATACTTTCGCTAGCAGACGGCCGGAAGAGCGCAGCGGCGCAGTGAGCGCAAGTGAGAATTTATCTCGGCCTCAGGGTGCGCCGTGTTTACAGAGCTATGCGACAGGCGGCGCAGGTAGTACCGTGCACAGGCCGGAGCGCTGTTTCAGCTCATATTGTCCGCGATAGTACATACAGGAAGTACACTGCCCTACACCTTTCTGCACCGGTGTAGGAGCTGCAGGTAAATGGAACAGAGCAGCTGAAGGAACACTTCGTGGACATGCCTACTTCCGTTACACTTCGCTCCATATATAAAGAATACGGACGCCACCTCCTGCCCATTATAACCTTCTTGGCTTCAAATGAAGGTGACGACGATGACGATACCGTTGCTCCATTCCCTTGAATCTGGTAGGTTCATTTAGTCATCGTCATTTTCACTTCCCTTAACCCTTTCCCCCTATACTCTGAGGCCTTCAGGCCAGAAAGCGGCATCATAATAAACGTTTTTACAATACAGTACTGACACATGATGCAACCGCATTCGTTCGGTTAGATTTTCACCACAGGCCCCTGAGGTTCCTGTTGAACCGTGACTCGGTATTAATGTCTGACTGGTGAGCAGACGACCGTGGCGCCCCCTGTCTACGATTCTGGGGTTGCACAGTGTGCCATAGTATACGAGTAAATCCGGCACTCATTCTGTTCATAATAAAATTAGTATTGTTTCGTCAGCGCTTTGGACAGTACTATGATACGTTGCCTGGATCGCGTCTTGGACTGGTGTGTTTAGCGTCCCATCACACCCACACATCAAAAATGACGTCACAGAAGCCGGCGTGTCACGTTGTCAGATGTCGCAATCCTGGTGGTTGGTGCTAGAGATTCAGGTAAGAAGTACGAGCGAATGCGATCTTTGCTGTAGTCACAAAGTCGCACAGTGTAAAGCCTTGGCTGACGAGGCTTCGGTGGACTATCAAGCTGGACAGCGACATGGAGCAGAACAGGCGCCCGTCGCCTCCACCACCACTTTTGTGATACCGCCAGGATTGCGGCCGGCGACAACATGACAGTTCAATGACGCCATCAGGCAGAAATCGATGAACCATTTCTTAGGACGTGGTGAACACACCAATCGGAGGCGCGTTCTATGCACCATTGTTGAGACCTGACGTGGTTGAACCTTAAGGCCTTTGAACCCTTTCAGCAGGGCGTCCAGTTCGCGTTGTCCTCGTGACTGGTTCCAGTGGCTTCCTGGGCCAGCATGTCGTGAGGCTTCTGCAGGAGGATCAGCCCACGGTCAAGGAAATCCGACTCATGGATATCAGGCCATTCGAGAACAATTTGGGTGAGAATCCTTCAGCGTCGCCGTGATAAGATGTTTGAAACGTACAGTTCCAGACGTGCCGATCGGAACGGTACAGACAAAGGTTTGTCGGTAATCGTCATAATTTGTTTAACTTAAAAACAAAACTGCCGATAGACATACAATCAATGATTGCATGTTTGTCTGAGTTTCCCCGCTAAATTTAGAGGAGACCCAGATGTGCCAATCAGACGTACAGTCCCAGACGTGCTGATTGGAACGGTACAGACGGGGAGGTTTGTCGGTAATCGTCTTAAATAAATCTTTTACCTCAAAAAAAATCTGCCGACAGACATACATTCAATGATTGAATGTCTGTCTGAGTTTCTCCGCTAAATTTAGAGGAGAAAGTGATGTCACTGACCTGATCACGTGAGAACGACGCGTGATGTCAGTAACGTGACATCAATGGTATGTTAAATTTAGCAGGGAAAATTACAAATAATATAATCTTTTTTCAATCCCCGAAACGACCCCTTATTGACTTTTATAGAAATTTAAACAATCGCTCTTTAAATACTGCATTCTCTGCGTTTTAGGTGTTTGGAGACAAAGGTCGCGGCTCTTTTACTCTAAACTCACTGCTGAAGATTCACACAACCGGGGGAAAGCCCAGTTTAAGGCGTGGAGTTCAGCCGAACGAGGATAATATCTGGGAAGCACATACAAAGAATAGTTTTTTTCGTACAGATTGGACTGATACCTTGTCCAGCTCGGAACGTTTCTAGATTGAAGTGAATCACGCTGGCTTCTGGAAAGGCCCGTGACGTCATCGCGCCATGCTGGTAAACATTCTAACCTGTACTTGCGAGAAAAACACAAATGCTGCTGAACGTACACGCTTAGCAGCTAGATCAGCACAATGGCCACTGATCTGGCATAATTATTTTCCATCCGCGGTGGACAGACCAGCTTCGAAGCGTGGTTGCTTTTGAGGCCTCGCTCCAAAGGCTGGCCTCACCTTAGATAGACAACGCTCTGTTTTGGCACCAGTCTGGCAACTGTGTGCACGCCTCAGCAAGACATGTCACAATTTTGCAGACGAGGATCGAAGAATGAATGTGAAGGGGATTCCAATAACTAAGAGGAGATTGGAATCCCGGTGGAAAGTCTTTAGGAAGAAATAAATGACGTGCAACTAACTGACACAGCTGCGGACAGGCGGGACAGAAGAAAATTGGGACTCCCTCCCGCGTGGCTCCGGCCCAAAATCTCCACCCCGCCTCCCAGTGGGCCCGGTGCCGGAGGAACGCCGACTATACTCCGAGTCACTAGTTGCGTGCAGTGCTGGCGAAGGCAACACCAGGTGAAGAGAGAAAGGGCGAGCACTATAAAGGTGGGACGGGAGAGGAGAGCATTGGAGGGCGAGGGGAGAAAGGGAGAGCACTTGGAACGTTAGAAAAGAGAGAAAGTGTCTCTCGTTCTCTTCAGCCTTCCTAGTGCTTGCCCTTTCTTGCCTCGCCCGGCGTTGCTTTCGCCTGTTCTGCACGCTAGTTAGAGACATGGAGGATAGGTTTGACCAGAGGAAAATTGGCGACTCCCTTGCCGGGGGAAGAGGCGGGGGGTGATGTTTTTTTAGTTTTTTTTACCGGTCCCCCAAAGGTCATCTTGGTGATCACCCACACCGCCGGGCGGAAGTTACGAAATTTCAGAGGGGAAGCAAATGAACCGATCTCACCAGCCAGTTTGACTAAGCCACCGCTGCCGCGATGCATTGAGGGAACTTTAGTTTTTCAGCACGTGCGGAAACCTCGAGCTGGAGATCTGCAAGTGTAGAGCGCGAGACGTCCCGAGCTTTCTCGTGCACCGCCGTCTGCCTCCTCTGAACTAAAGTTATGGCGGCGTCACGCACGCGCCGAACTTCTATTGAGATCGGTCGGTCTGTTGGCGAAAAAAAAAATCATACTCTTTTTAAATTTTCTTAGCTAAGTGGCGCAAGCTACCGCCCGTTATAAACGGTACAGCCGTTAGCATCCAGAGATGTCAAAGTTACTTTTAGAAAGTAAGTAAATTACATTACTAAATGCTTTCCTGAAAACAGTGAAAATGTAATTAAATTACATTACAAATTACCGGAGACCAAATATAATAACGTTACATTACAATTACTTTCCAAAAGTAACGATATTACTTTGATATTACTTTTCAATACGTTCATGCAGTAATTCGTGCCAATTTTATTTACACTATATATACCAGAACTCTGATATTTCTGTTTACACCATAACATGCCTCGTGTGTCTCAGACTGAACCTTACGGAACTGTCTTTCCGCTGGCGCACACGATGGAAGTGTTAAATATGATGAATAGCTTCATCTTTCGATGTAACTCAAAGACAGGCGACTCATCGGTTTCACTGTTCATTAAACAGTGAAGGTTTTTAGTTAAAGGAAGTGGTAATATGATTCCGTATCCGATCTTGATGAAATTATAGTACGTGTCAGTCACTTAAGCCGGACCATGGGAGCGTTTTCTTATAAAAATCGTCATGTGGCAGGTTTCCCTTCCGACTTGACCGTAGTCTAATCATTTTCTCCCAAAAGCACTAGTTGCATTTCCCCGCATTCTTCTCGAGGAGTATTCTTCCAACACACCGGAAGAGGCCCAGTTATGGCGTGGCTGGGCACATATCTCGAAGGGCCGTGGCTGGGCATGCATATACGTGGCCACTTGAGGAAAGGGATGGCGCGAACTCTCTAAATTTGTACTTTCTCAGCAAGCGGGTGGCGAATCTGCTCGTCTGCGTACTTCCGACTAAACTCCCGAAGGAAAAACAGAGGCATACCGCGAGGGGCACCTGTTTTACTCGCTTCCCGTATTTGCCGACCAAAAACCAATTTCCTTGCTGAGGCTACGCACGAAACGTTTTGGGGCCTTGACCAGGCATTAGGGATTAACTATTTATTCCGGTGCCGACGTCCAGGAAGATACGTTTGAACTAAAATACTGTCTCAGCAAAAGCCGCGTAATTACCTGTCCACACTGGGGAACGGAACCAAACTGGTACCGCGCTTTTGCTAAACGCTTCTGGAACGATCTTTCACACCCGATTTTATGAACCGCTGCGCCACTAGGCAATCGCAACTCGATGCTCACGTGATGCTCGACAGAGAAAGATTAGACCGTCATAGCTCCAGAAAACTGCTCTAGCTCGACATATGGTGGCCTACCGTCGTTTCCAAAGCTCAAATGTGTGCCACGCTGCGTCGCGAAAGCCCGACAGCGCGCGTACTCGTGTTCCACTTTTAAGATAGCTTTCCACGAAAGCCATTAACATTCACTACGGCCAGTATGAACCACGAGCTACCACCCCATAATTCGCAACTTTCAGCGATGGTGGTACCGCGGTGTGAGGATCGCGCTCCCTAGCTCCTGGATGATCGGCTTCACAAGAAAGGTGCTTGCAAACACCTTTCTGACGTGAAAAAATAAAGTAAGACTCTAATACAGCTCATATATAGCAAAACTGGAATTACTCACACGGCACAGACCCAGCCTCGTACCGCTGTTCTACGACGATCATCCAGATGACAGCCATTTTGATAGGCACCAATGCGCTCCCTATAGGTCGTGAAAGTTGCGAATAGAACACGGATCTATCGCGCATCTAGCCCTCGTCAAACTTAGGCTAATTGCTTGTACGTATACCTAGTAGGGAAGGGCAGTTAAGTTTTTGCTGCGGTTAAAGTTAACCGTCTTCGGGCAAACGGGCCGCGGAGTCGCAGCCAGGCCACCAGAAAGGTATAGTACACAGCAGGCCGAATTTGTACTCCATGGTAAGACTAGGCAGGCCTTTACCGCCGCTGGAGGTCCGTGTTCCAACGAGGACTTCCCCAAAATTAATGGGTGCAATGCAAGCGCTCGCTGACTTTATTTCCATGCAATTTTGAGATCCACTACTTCGTCAACAAATGGATTGAAACCGAAACCATGCCACTCCTCTACATAGCTAACCATGGCCCATAATGCCACGCGCGCCGCGTTGCGTGTAGGAATTTGGTTCTATGACCACCTCATAATTATTTCTCGAGCTGTTTCAGTTTCGATAGTATGATCATAGAAACGGACCGCTACAACGCGGCTACCCGAAAGCCCCTGGATTTATTTATTTTTTAATTAAAAGGCTTTAGAGTAAAACTCGTGCCAGGAGACTGAATGGACCACTCCGACACAAAAGCTTAAGCAGCCGTTGTATCTTATTCATGTGTCTTGTTGTACTGACGTCTTGAGCAGCAGTTATAAAACATGGTGTAAGGCAAAAAAAGACGAAATAACGGACACAAGGAAGAAGACACGCACACAGGCGCCTGTGTGCGTGTTTTCTTCCTTGTGTCCGTTTTTTTTTTTGCGCGCTTACACCATGTTTTATAACGTTCACCAACTATCCCAACTACAAGTTCTTCTATTGAACAGGAGCATATCACATATACTCCGCTTGGTAGTATCCTTCATCTTCTTCCTTCATCAGCCTCAAAAGGCCGCCACTATTTATAGTTTGCCCAAAATGCCCTACATTGACGATGATGATAATGATCAAAGTTGCCAGATCGAATTTCGGAAAAGGGTCTAATACTGTTGAGCAAACTCGTTATCAAGAGAGAATATCATTTTCGTGCCCGAAGGCGCTATGACACCAGCCATCGAGCCAAAAACTTCCGCTCTCCTCATCGGCTCAGGGCACCGCACCGACAAGCCGATGAGGGAGACCGTGGGCAGCATCTGCGACGTCGAGACGGTCATGGAGGCCTTCTCCGGTGTGGACTGCGTCATCCACTGCGCCTCCCTCATTGACGTCCGCTTTTTCAAGGACGTCAAAGCTATGGAAGCGGTCAACGTGCAAGGTAAACAGTGCTTTTTGTGTTTTTCAACGTCCAATAGATTGATTTTATTAGCCAGTTTTGCTACGCCGTCGCTGTCGGCATGCATCGTGGGAACTGTAGTCTTTCTGCATGCGCGACATCCCCACTTCGGGTCGGCACGAGAATAGCACGAGACGGCACGAGCCGACCCATTTCACGGTAGCTCTGCCCCTGTGAACTCCAATTATGGCGTCGTCGAGCATGCTTGAAACGCTCGGTGAGCTCGGTGTATTCTTCTGTTTTTACACACCGTCAATTCTAGTTTTAAGAGCAGAGAGCGAGGCAAATTGCGGCTATTTCACACACTTGTGCTTGCTTAGGACAGCGAGTTTTTGCGATGTCTGAATTACGAAGAGAAAGCGCTGGAGAGCCTAGATTGTGGAGAGGGTCCCGCTCAAACCGTGGGGAGCGTTGGAAATATAATGGTGGACGCCTTCCGCGCCGAAGGGTCGCAAGTTCGCATGCAATGCGTTCTCGAGTGGGAGGAGGAAGCAGGAGGAAAGGCAGAGACGCTCACACAGACGATCAACGCGTTCGTCACCTCCTTGCCACTCGTATTGCAAACTCGGCCCTTAAAGCACGTGACCCGACTGAGCAGTTGGACAATCTCTATAATACAGGCTCTCTAGAGAGCACACGAGCACGCTGGTGCTGTCTGTGAGGTGACCCTGGAACCGCACTTCACTAAAGCGAAGGTTTTGCGGTATTTACGAGATAAAATGTACACACAGTCTATGAGAAATGGTCGTTTATAAGCATAGAGGTGGGAAGCTTCTGGAGGCGACATGACGCCAGCGGAGGTGAAGCGGGATGGGGGAGACTTCCGTCTTCCGTCTTGGAGGGATACACCTCCAGCGATGACCAAAGGCCGCTTCTGGGTGGACGACTTGGGCACCTTTGGATGCGTTGCCACCGACCACGAGCTCTACTTCCGGCTGCACTTGGGACTTTCTCGTTTGGTTGACTGCAGCCGGTATGTCACCACTCCTGCCTCCATGTTTAGAACATTGTCAAATTTGTTTTTAAGTCAAGAAAGAAAGAATGATGCGCAAAAAAACAAAAAGGAATTATACGGAACGGCCAAGTGTTCTACCCGATAGATGGCGCCAGTGTGTACTCTCGTTGTAAGAGATCCCAAGGGGTTTTAATACACTCGGTCGCAAGCGGTCGCAAGTGTGTAGACCAGGCTTAGAACGCGAGTATTTACACAGCGTGACGTCGGCCTGCCTTTCTCATATGGTAACAGTGGTTCACGCTGTACACACGAAATTAAGTACAATTGTTAGACTGGGGTTTGTATCGTTCATCAGGATGAAGTAATCCTCGACGGCACGCCTGAACAATGAACAAAATGTAAGGGCGCAAATGAGCTGGTGTACATCGCACATGGTTGAAAAAAACCCGAGACTGCGGGTAAACGACACAACACCAAAAAGTCTCACCCTCTCCCTTTTTTTCTTTTATATCGAAGTGCCTATAAAACCAGGTTTTGAAAAATAAAAATTTCAGCTGTGTTAGAGACTTTTAGTGTTGTGTCGTTTACCCGCAGTCTCTTTTTTTTTTTTTTTAACCAGACGTTTGAACAATGTGAGAGGAATAAGTTCAGGTTTTACGGCGGACCACTGCATCGAAAATTAAAAATAAATAACCCAAATGCAATATAGTGGGCTAAATTAGCGTAATCATCAACCTGTTGTAACAATCAGGGTGGATGGGAAGTTGCCAGTTAATTTCAAAGATCTATAATTGTATTACCAATTACTACATTTACATAAAGAAAAGGCGTTTTTCTCCCCAGTTCATGATAATATTTCTGGTACGCTTAATTTTCAGTCACACGTACAAGCGTCTTGGTATGTCATTAATTGTTTTGTCCAGAAATCTCCGGGGAAGATTTCTTAATGCAGAACTAATACGTTCCCCAAACATTCGAAACTCACCATGCTGTCACTCATTTGTTTTGCAATTTTGGGTTGTGATGGGAATTCTAGTAATGTGTAGCATGTCGATCGTGAACTCCGCGTCACCATTACTGCACAGGGACGAGATATTTGCACAGCTCGGACGTGAAGCTATCTAAGGGCTACCCTGCGAGGACAATTTGTCCTACATACTTTTCAGTCGGGTTATAGATGTCGTGCCACTATAGAGTGCTTTGCCAAACGCCGTTAAACGTCAGAAAATAAAGTTATTTTTTTAATATAAGTCAACGCTTAACAAACTGCAGTAACTGAAGATCAGCTAGTTGCAGCCAACCCTGCGCGTATATGACCTATGAATAAGATCGTAGGAACATCTGGTTATGCGAGAAGATTAAATTTATTTAACGGGAGCTCCTGCGGTTGGTTTTAGACAGTTTTGGGTAGTAACGCGTTACTGTAACCTAGTTATTTTTTCGGTAACTTGTAACTGTAACGAGTTACTTTTTAAAAATGTAACTTGTAACTGTAGCTCTATTAATTTTTCTTGAGGTAACAATGAAAGTAACAACGTCACTTTTGTCGTTACTTTCCAGCTTTTTATGAACAATATCACTGAACGAGTACAATTTAGCTATTCCTCGCACTTTCCAAATCGTCTGTTCCGACATTTCGAGTGTCGAATTGGCCTTGCACAAACTTGTGAATAGGTTCTTTCTCGCTAGTCACGACCCGAATATAGCGACGTGTAGATTTGATGAAAAAGATGTAGTTATCTTTACGCACGCGCTTGTACTTTGTGACTGAACACTTACATCTTAGTGTCTTGATGCACTATCTACGTTGTGGTTTTTTTCTTTTTTCTGTGCGAACGCTTTTTAATCCGGTCAATCAACTGTGAAACAATACACGCGGAGGGCGCTGCGCATGTTTTGTATTTTGATAAGCGTCACTACTCCGCACTGCGCATGTTTCGTATTTTGATTTGCACCACTACTGTGGCGTGAAAACTTTCAAACACTAATTTCGAGAAGCAAGTGTCGCTAAGTTACAATATGAGGTAAAAAGCGCACTTCTTAATTTTATGCGATAAAACTTGGTGAGGGGTGTTTTCTAGCTTTCCTAATTTTTTGTGTATGAAAAGTAACGTGGTTACTTTTTAAATGTAACTGTAACGAGTTACTCTTTTCTTGCGGTAACTGTAACGGTAACTTCGCTACATTTTTTCTGAAAGTAACTGTAACTGTAACGAATTACTTTTTAAAAGTAACTTACCCAAGACTGGTTTTAGACCATCTAAACAGATTTTGGAATAGTCAGGTCTTACTCTACCCGACATGGTAGTTCTTATCTTTAGAGATAATAACTATCATTTTGCACTTTAGAGTCCAAAACGATTATTTAGAAAACGGCAACGAAGGTTGTGCCTAAAGCCAAGATTCACAATTTTCCGCGCTCTCTAAGGGGGGGGGGGGAGTCTACACGTTTTATAGATGCTTTGCATCCGCGCAAGATTACATCCGCTATCAGCGAACTTCTCTAGTCTTACCGAGCCATCTGCAACGGGCGTTGAAGAGCCTCCGCAAAGATAAATGCTGGGGAAAAGGATACTCTAGAATCTAAAATGGCAATAACCTGTCCTGCTATGGTAATGATGAAGTGAAGTAAACAGAATAATACGCTAGTTACACTAGCGCCCTTAACTGTCATTAGTGAGTTTTAGAATAGGGGGCCCCAAAGCTTGGGGGCCCCAAAGAAATAGCGGCTCACCACTGCGCATGCGCCGAATCCAAACTCCGTTTTGGGTTTTGGCTTGGCGCTCGCCCCTAACGCACAATTTCGAGAAATAGCGTGGCTCCTATCGCTCCTATTTGCTTGGGGCCAGGTTGCGTCGGCAAACATGGCGGCGCCCTTTCCGCTCCCTTCGGAGCAAATTCGTCATGGTCGCTGCAGTATTAGCCAATTTCATTGCCAATGAATGGCGCAACCGGCTTTCGCTTTGCTTTATCTCGCTCAAGTCTCCAAGAATGAGCGGTGGGCTCGCCCCATTTTAAAGATCGGTTTTGATTCTGGCCGTTCCTAAGCCTAAAGAGATGCGGTAACCGTTGGTCACAGAGTTGCGTATCGCTATTCTGTGGCTCCGAGTGGGTTTCGTTCGTGGCACGATACCTGCAGCTTAAAAGAGGCATTTCAAGGCTTCAAAGTCGATCCAGCTCAGATCTAAATGGAGCAGCTGCTCGCAGAGTTCGTTTCAGTTACGGCATAGTTGGAGCTCTAAATCTTCGGCGACAGCTACTATAGATCTGTTTCTTCAACCCTTATTTGTGCGATATATTATGCACTTGGCACATTTGGCCCTGGTACCTGTCGCGCGATATAACTCAAATCAAATCAGTCTTCGGCGATAGACGGTCAAATTGCACACGAACGCCAAAAAATCCGAGAACGAGCGCCAAATTGCAGCGCTACGGATTGGATTGTTTTGACTGAGTACAGCCAACAACAATTATACTGCTTTTCAGATTGTATTTATTTAGCCTGCTTGATTGGGATTTACCTTAACTATTACTTGTAAACAAAAAGTACTTGCTAAGCGTATATGTTTTACAGTTTTTAATAGTTTTCTTTTTTGAATATTACGCTCGTTAGCCGCATTGACGCTGCAAGCGGGAAACGTCAGCGCGCTGCGTTGCGCAAGCCCTTTCTTTCAAGCCGTCGACGCCAATCTTGTTGCGTTTGTGTCCCCTAAGTTCTTAACGGATCCCAAACGTTAAGGCTCCCTATTCTAAAACTCTGTATAAAGCCAACGACAGTTGACTCACTCGCGACTAGCCGGACTTACACGGCGGAGCCAACTGTCATTGAGCCGCCAACGATTATTTAGTTCAACTGAGATGGGGTTCGCCCCAATTGACCTAAAGATGGCAGCGTCCGCCGCACAGCGGACCTGAGGGCGGACGCTGCCCACTGCCATGGCGCTGGCGCTGCCATGGCCAGCGCCAGCGAAGCACTTACTACTACTGCCTAAGCATGGGGGAGGTATCTATAGAATATATAGCAGCAGCAAATATTTTCAGAAGAGCTATGATTCGGGGCCAGAGCTGCCACTACAACGATCACGGCACCTCGTGGAAGCCAAAGCTCGGCGAGGGCGGCCATTGTGATGTTGGTGGCGATAAGACTTTCGTTATGTCTCTCTTCCTTGAGATTGCGTGAAAAGTTTTGATTCTCGTTTTTTACTCGAAAGACAAAAAAAACAGTTAATTTTATTTTGTTGTCGATATTTATAACGAATGAAAAGTGTGTAAATAATTCATTTACATCACCTTTTAAAAAAAGGAAATTTAACATCAATTTTGGTTTCGTTTTGGTTTCAACTGTATCCCTTTATGCGAATCTTAATTGGGGTACTGTGTACCGTGTAACACCGGGCAACTTAGTAGAGCTCAATGACAGTTGGGAAATGCCAACGATCGTTGGCTTAACAACAGTTGAGAGCCAAAAACACAGTGAGGGCGCAGGCGAGTTGGTGTAAGTTTACCATTTTGTTAAGGGGGACTCAAGCGGTTTTTGGGGAAGCTACTTTTTGGTGCGATGGCGTTAAGGAAGTGTCAGTGAATGGGTATCTTCAGTTTTAGAAGGCAGAACCGCCTATTAATCACGCAGGAATAAAATACGTGCGGACTCTTTTCTGTACTTGCGAGGACCAATGAAATTATCGTATGTTTGAAAATTCTGGCGGCCTTTCTTTCCCCGCTGCGTTGGAAACAACCGCAGCGGCAGACTAATCACAGGTCGAGGAGAACTGGTGGCGCGCGTTGCATGCCGGTCGTGCCGGTCGCGGGCCGGCTTCTTCTCTGCAAACATGGCTTTGTTGTGATCGTTGGCGTGGTCGGCGTGGTGGAAGCTCATCGTTCCGCGTAAAAGCGCTATCCTTGACTGTGAATTTTCGTCGTGTGTCGCTATGATAACCCAGCACGTACTAGAAGGGAAGATCCACCTACTCGTGCGGCGATGTCGTGGCGGCACTCTCAAGACACCAGAAACGCCCGTGCCGTCGTGTTTGTTTACTTCGACTACAGTGGTGCTTTCTAAGCATTTGTGTCCTCGAACATCGCCCGGATTTCTTATTTGGCGCATTTCATGCGTGTGCTCAAGTTCAAGGTATTACTGGCGCGTACCGTATAAAGGATGCGAATTTTCACGCGTTTTCATCACCGGAGAAAAGTGATTAGTGTTGCAATCCTGAACGCTCGCAACGTCTATCTGATCACGAAATCATATTTCTACGTTGCTATATCGCTGCTAAGATTACATTGTCTTTTATAATCGTAGAAAAGGCGTGTGGCGATGTTTGTACTATTGTAATGTCGTGTATTAGAGTCGTGATCGTCCAAGACGGCGTACTGCATCTTTTTATTTTCTTTTTTTCATCCACTGTAGCCTGCAAGCCTATCAAGAAAAAATAATAATAAAGCTTTATGCTATAGAAAACTGTCTCTCCATATTCTGTTACGGCATTGAGTAGCAGTGCGTCCCCTTTTAAAGGGGCCGCTGAAACAGCTGACGACCCGCTGCGCTTGTTGTAGTGGTTGCAGGTGTGTGTACGCGCGGCGCTGAGCGGTCGTTCCGGTTGCAACGGACGCAGTCGTAAATACACGCTCGTTGCACATGTCTGAACCAGCCTTCCCTCCGTTCTCCCGAGGCGAAAGTCAACGTGGCGACTTCGCTTGACATCACGTACCAGAGGTAACGCTGCGATGTCAAACGTTGGTTTGGTTAGGACTTGCCCAAACCGCAAATCGAAGAACGCCCGAAAAGGTCTGCGTTTCGTCGTCCTCGGAACCCGAACATGACTCCGAAGCGCTGCTATCGTCCACATCGCACGTAGGAGTGGCGTCATAGGAAGTCATCCCCAGGTCGGCTGTCCACCGAAGAATTTCAACCTCTAACGGCGTCAGGTCCTCGAGCGTAGAGAACTCCGCCATGATCGAAGCTCGAATGACAAAGAGGTTCGGCCGATGCGGCTACCTCGGGATCACTGCGCGACGGAACGTCGTGCAACGCCATTGGCCCGAGATTTTTTGATAAGCGTGCGAGGGCCAATGAGAGTGGTTTCGTTTTCGGATGGATCCGAGGTTTGGAGGCCTTCAATTACATTTTTATTAAAGAAATAATCACCGTAGAACTATACTTTTTGGTTTTTATGGATACTTAGGGCGTCTAAATTCAGCTGTCATCATCAAAACACGAACTCAAAAACCACTTGAGTGTCCCTTTAAACGGCGATGATTATATATACGTTTAAACGGCGGCTATATGCAGCACTGACGAAAGGCACGGACTCGAACGGGCAGCTTCAGAAGGTGCTCCTTTGCCGCGTTTTTGCGCAAACAAAGCACGGTGCTACGCCGGCGCGTCCGTAATTTAAGCACTGCACGCAGCTTGTGCGATAGTATTTCCGATGGAGAACTCTCGTATTCCGTAATGGTGGGTGCACACAAAGACTACACGACACGTTGGGAGTGATCGCTCCCGCACAGTCGGAGGTCGGAGCACACACACCGCGAACTTCGGTGGCGGCTTTCGCGCAAACGATGAAGAGTAGTTTCTCGGCGTCGTACACGCACATAAAACACTGCTCACAGTCAGATGTTCCAATCGGCTTGCTTCTTTCCACGCTGAAATGATTCCAGCCTCGTTTGGCGAGTGCATGAAACCCTCGACCCATCTGCCTTTTCGCCTCTATTGTGGGTCGAAAATAAAAACAGCGAAAACATGTCCTAACCGGAAAAGGGCGACACGTCACGTCCGGACGCTCGCTGATTGGCTCAGGCGCGCGCGTCGAGGAAAAAATTGGGTCCAGAGGCGTCGTCTCCCTGCGTCGTCCTCCTCGGCGCGCGACGTTTTTCGATACAAAAATAAGCAAAAAATTCACCCACGACGCGCGTCTTTCAGCTGTGTGAATGCGCCTTAAAGGCCGCTGTACAGTTCGCGCTTTCTACTTTTTCGTGTTTCCTCCTCTCCTGCCCTCCTTTCCCCCCTTCACCGCCCTCCGCCACCGGTTTACCGCCCTCCCCCGAGGGGCGAACACGGAGAATGGATTAGGAGACGCCTCCGTTAATCCGGCTTAACCCGCCGAAAAGGGGGCCTGCTGCTCGACTAAAAATTATTTCGCTGCACAAAAAAAAAAAAAAAAAACCGCCGCGGTTAGCGATTGAGTGCGCTTTGCCGGATGCGCAACGCTACGTCCGCCTTGAACAAGCTTGTATGCATTGGACTAGCATTTTTCGAAGCACGGCAGGTCTAGTCATATGGTCCTGCAAGACTTCCCTGTCCGTCACAAGCTCACTAACTTTTTTTTCTCCTGGGGATATGCCCCAGATTGATGACTAGAATTATTGACGTTTGTTGCAAATGTTGTGAAACAAAGAAGTTCTCCTCAGCCACGCAAGGTACGTCTCGTATTTTGAAGTTATTGCCCAAATGCTTCATTTGATGCTATTAGTGAATTATACATTGTTTTGGGTATTTCGTAGTCGGTTCCCAAATATTTTATTGAACGCCGTTTTATTGACGCCGTTTCATGAAAAAAAAATTCACGTTTTATTCAACAAATATTAGTCAGTCCGCGATAAAAGTAAAATGAGACATCCCTTTTTTTAATTTGGGTATTCAAGTAATTAAAATAAAATTAGAAAAGTTTGGTTGTGACTTCATCTAACTTACAGTGAACAGTGTACCGCCTCACGCAATTACGAAAAGGGAGCTGTACAACACAGATTTCTAATGTTTTCGATGAAAAGGCGTTCAATGAAACGACTTCGATGAAAAGGCATTCGATAAAGCGGCGTTTCGAGAAATTTTGAGAAACGGCTTCGATGAAACGGCGTTCGATGAAATGTCTGGTCCAACTCATGGTTATTGGTAGTAGCCGTTGCAATATTTCATTGTGTACTTATACGTATATGTGCCGTTCTTTCTGACAGCAGCCTCTTACCAGCGGTAGCAGAGATGGAAGAAGCATCAGCCTATTCTTCGTTCGTGTCAAAAAAACGTTTGAGCGATGGAACAGAGAAGGAGTATACCTGCACCAGAAAAAGCTTCCGCAGAACTATAAACCTGACATTTTCCTGCGAGGAAGAAATGAGCAACTTTGATGACTTGCTGAAAAAGGCGAAGCATGCACACAAGGATGAACCGTTAGCTAGTGTCATCACAAAAGCTGTACAGATGATGGTTGACGATGAGAACCGGCGAGTGAACAAGGCTGCTTCACTGATGGCAGAGAGGGCCAGCGAGGAACCATCACTTTTACTC
>JAZHYW010061345.1:0-13194 GCA_037355805.1 Ixodes ricinus
GGGGCACGACAAAGCCATGCCGGCGTTAACAGTCTTCATGACGCAGATGCTGTTGCTCCTGTTCACGGCTTCACCAAGTACCTCGGACGGCGATGGAGCCTGCCCTTCGTCATGGTCGCGGGAGCGCTCGTTCAACACCGACTCAGCAGCGCAAGAGGAAGCTCCTGCTGCCTCACTCCTGACGTGGCCAACGTGGTCCCTCATCGACAACAACCGCACGATGGCGCACCGTGGGACGCTTCCGTTTCCGTCCGTCGGCTGCCTTCAAAAGGATCTTCCACCGCTGCAATCGCTGGGGCACGACAAAGCCATGCCGGCGTTAACAGTCTTCATGACGCAGGTTAGTTACATGCAAAATGCAAATTGGAAACAACCAAATAACACCCTACCCTTTGAAATGTCGTGCCCCATCGACATGAAGCGCCTACTAGCCCTTTTTGCGACGCAGTCATTATTGTATTATATTGCAAAGCTTGTATCGAGTTTCTTAGAGTCTTACTACTGCTTTCTGGAGATGTGGAAAGGAACCCAGGCTCTATGTCTCTAGCCCAAATAGAAGATTTCAATAATCTTAAAGACACTGTTACAAAGCTTCAGGAGAGTCATTCCACGCTCCAGCAGAAAGTCACTCGGCTTCAGTGCCGTAACTAGATATGACGGGCGCCCATGGCAAATGAAATTTCGCGCCTCCTCATAGCCCATGGCAAATAAAATTTCGCGCCCCTCGCGTAGCCCCGCTGCCATTTTTTCCATAGGGCACATGTTGGGTGGACTCGGCTCGGCGCCCTCCCAAGTGGCGCCCGGGGCACTTGTACCCCTGCCCCCCCCTAGTTACGCCACTGCTCGGCTTACAGAGCAGCAAAAGCAGTACGAAGCGACCGTTTCGGCCCTTGAGGAACGCGTAGGCCAGCTCTCGAGTGAACTGAACTCGCGGAAAGAAACAGGTGATTGCGTCACACCTCCTGCACCTCACCTCACCGAGGCTTTAAACGAGCTGTCTAAATTAAAAGCGCGCTGCGACGACGCGGAGGGAAGATCCCACCGTTCTAATCTATTATTTTTCGGAATGGCTGACCGACAAAGAAACTTGGGCTCAATCTGAGGGCTTGATCACAAGCCTGTGTTCCGAGAAACTCGGTATCGAAGTTTTATCTTCCGGAATTGAAAGAGCTCACCGTTTAGGAGCATTCCATCAGCAGAAAATTCGTCCCATCATTGTCAAGTTTTCATCGTTCAAAGAAAAAGAGGGCATTCTTGATTCTGCGCACAAGCTTAAAGGGGTAGGGAAACGAAATTTCAGCGCTCATTTTCTAGCTTGAATGTGTTGCATGTTGCACCCTAACCTCAAAAACACCAGTCTTCCGTTGAAAGGCACAAGAAAACTAATTTTAAAGCTAAATAAACGATCTTCCAATGTGCACCTGGTGGATGCATGCGGAGCCTATTTGGGAGGTAGTCTAGCAACGTTGTGGAATCTGCTACGTAGTCGTGACGTAGCAGATTCCTCTGGCGCAGCGCCGCTCTTTGGCATTTCAACATTTTCCTTCTTAGCTTTCCTCCCCAACTCACAAATCGCGAATTGAACCAAACAGTCCAAGAAGACGGAAAGGGTGGACTCTCCTCTTTCTCGGACCCTCGTTTGTGCAGCCGGATGCAGCCATTCTCCCCCTAGAAGATTAGCCAGTCGCTCAAAACTCGGACAAAAGTTGCTTTCCCACCCCGTTCAGCCCTAAGCTGACAGTGCCGTGGAAGCTACGTGCTTCTTGGGCCAGCCACACGCTCGTCACACCACGGGCACTTCGAACGGCTCGGTTGTAACGCGATGACGCTATTGACGCCACCACAACGCTGACAACGCCACCAAGGGCAAAGCTCATAATCCCGCCAGCCTTGCTACGTCACGAATGCGGGGAAACTTTTCTTTCTGTTTTTGTTTGCGCCGGATATCCCATGACGCATCGCGCCCTCCGTTCGCTTCTCTTCGAGCGCTCGCTCGAGTGCACCGTTTGGAACGAAAAATATAGCCAATCGTTCAAAATACAAACCTGCGATTATGAATTACGGTTATTACACGTCATGCTTGACCCATTTCCGAACGAAATTTGAAAATTTCAAATTTCGGTTCAGTATTCCCTTTAAGGGCTCACGCGTTGCAATTAGCGAAGATTTTCCACTTTCTGTAAGGCTCGCACGACGTCGTCTTCTTGATTTTGCCAGGCCTAAGGGAACGCCTTTTCGGCTGCGTCATGATAAACTGTTTATTGATGGCAAGTGTTTTGTGTTCGATGACGCTATCGGCTCGGTTGCCGAAAAATGTACGTAGCAATGCCGGCGTTCTTCCCGTTTGACCACTCACAATCAAGCTGCTAAACTCCATGTTATCAATAAGATATCTTCTACTCATTCTATTTTGTTTACTAACATTAGAAGCCTAATCCCAAAGAGAGATGATGTGAATTCCTTGATTCAGACATGCAACGCCGACTTTATTGCTCTTACTGAGACGTGGCTGAATCCCGACATATCAGATGCTGAATTGTTTCCTTCTTACCCAAACTTTCGTGTGTACAGGTGCGACAGAATTACTAAAAAAGGTGGAGGCGTACTTTTGGCTATTAATAATCAAATCACGTCTCGGCTCATTCCACTTTCTACCGCACTAGAAATCGTATGGGTTTACCTCCCTACGGCACCCTCTGTTGTACTGGGCGTATGTTATAGGCCACCTGATAGTAATAAGGAATTCACCTTTGAGCTTAATAAGTGTCTTTCTGAACTCTCTACTCAATATCCTAACGCTTCTGTTGTACTTCTTGGGGATTTTAATTACCCGAATATTAATTGGTCTACCTTCACATCCACTTGCTCTTCCTCTCAAGAATTTATAGATCTTTGCCTAGATTATAACCTAACAAATATTATCACCCAGCCTACTAGAATTACCGACTGCTGCAGCAATATACTCGACTTGTGCTTGAGTCAGGAACCTTCACTCTTTAGCAACGTTACCTACTACTTAACAGGAATTAGCGATCATCTTGTCATCGACATAACACTCTCTCTCTCTGTTCCTCGGAAATCTCATTATTGCAAATACATTCGCGACTACGCGAGGGCAGACTATGTGTCTATCAACTCATGCCTCGAAGACTTTTACCAATCATTCTCTGTTAATCTCGAGGAAAGAACCGTCGAGGAAAATTGGACGCTCTATAAAAATAAGCTAACCCACCTAGTTGAGCGCTTCATTCCACTGACCCGCATCATATCTGATAACTGTCATCCATGGTATAGCAAAACGGTGCATAGTCATGCTAACAAGAAAAAGCGACTTTATAAACGAGCGAAATCTGTCAACAATTCAGCCTCGTGGGATGCATATCATGCGTGTGCTAGGACATACAAAACCGCCATTACTGATGCTATAACCAAGTTTTATACTCACGACCTCCCCAACATTTTAACAAATAAACCCAAAAAGTTCTGGAAAGTGGTCAACCCAGCCCTGTCTCTTCCTTTGCAGTTCATAAACGACAACGGCATCCCACTTTCAGACGAAGATAGCGCTCTTTACCTTAACAATTTCTTCACATCAATCTTTACTAACGAAGACTTGCTCAACGTTCCCGACTCATGCCCATTATCTCACCCTCAGATGAATCCTATCATAATTGACCACGCAGGCGTATTGAAAGCAATAGAAAACCTAAAGGTCTCCTCGAGCTCTGGAGACGACCAAATTAATTCGAAGGTATTAATAAACACTAAACACATTTCCTCTGTTTTCCTCTGTGACATATTCTCACAATCGCTCACGCTTTCCATAGTTCCACGTGACTGGAAAATAGCTAACGTAATACCGGTTCACAAAACTGGTGATCGCCAACTAATAAGTAATTACCGTCCCATCTCTCTCACCAGTGTTCCATCTAAGCTCATGAAGCATATACTTTACTCAAATATAATAAACTTTCTTGACTCTCATAACCTTCTTTTTAAACATCAACACGGATTTCGTAAATCTTACTCTTGTGAAACCCAGCTAACCGCCTTCCTTACTGATATTTATTCAAGCTTCGATTCGAATATTCAGACTGACGCCATTTTCATTGACTTTTCCAAAGCATTCGACAAAGTACCCCACCAACGTCTTTTAACAAAGCTTAACGATATTAATATTCATCCCTCTGTTGTTAAGTGGATTTCTGAATTCCTAATTAACCGTAAGCAATATTCCTCCGTTAACAACGTAAAATCTCCCATCTCTACCGTAACTTCTAGCTGTAACCCAGGGAACCGTACTTGGCCCCCTTCTGTTCCTAATCTATGTTAATGATCTCCACCTTAATATAGCTTCTTCTGTGCGCCTGTTCGCCGACGATTGTGTCATTTACCGACCCATTCTTTCATACCATGATCATCATGCTCTCCAAGAAGACCTTGAATCTGTAATCCATTGGTGTAAAAAATGGCAGATGATGTTAAACTTCAATAAATGTAGATCCCTATCATTTTCCCGCAGTTCTCGTGCCACACCATTTTCGTATTACCTCACTAACACTCAAGTAATAGCATGCTCATCTTATAAATACCTGGGTGTTCATCTCACCTCTGACCTATCATGGACTACTCACATAACTTCTGTTATTTCTGATACTAACCGTTCTCTCGGATATTTGCGCCGTAACCTCAAACTTGCTACACCCTCCGTAAAACGACTAGCGTATACTACCCTTATAAGATCGAAGTTAGAATACGCCTCATCTATATGGTCCCCATGGCAGTCCTACCTTGCAAATAATCTAGAATCCGTACAAAACAGAGCCCTTCGTTTTATTTATAACGACTACTCACCATATACCAGCATATCAGGATTACGCCAATCAGCTAACCTTCATTCACTTTCCCTTCGCCGCCGAGTATCACGCCTTTCTCTCCTCCATCGAATTTTTTATCACAATAGCCACCTCAAAGAATCACTGCTATCACCTCCCCATCATATTTTCCCGCGTCTAGATCACCTATGTAAATTACGTCCAATTCGATCATCAACTGTTTCTCACCAGACTTCCACACTACCATTGGCCATCGAGGATTGGAATTCACTACCTCATAATATTGTTTCTATTAATGATACTACTAAATTTGTTGAAGCCATTACCCTCTCTTTATCTAACCAACCTAGCTAGCTTACAGTGTTATAATTGTGTTTACTGTTCTATTTGTTTTTGTTCTATTGCCACCCCTTGTATAATGCCCCACGGGCCCTCAAGGAAAATAAATGATGATGATGATGATGATGATGATGATGATTCATTTCTTTTTTTCTTTTCTTTTTTTTGGGGGGGGGGATGCAGGCAGCATGGAGGTGTTGGACCTTGCATTTCGTGCCTGTTTTTAAAAAATCTACTTGACCAAGAAGTAGCATGATTATATATTAAATACCAATGAGAGATTAAATTTTTCTTTTAGTTGATGCACTTGATTTGTGCTGCGATTTACTCGCAACACAACTGATCATTCCGCGACGGATCATTATACGACCGTTATACAAATAACAGTTATACGACTGGCTGTTACACAACTGAGAATCTGGGCCGATTTATTTTTTTATAAAAGAAACTCACACTTTGAATTTAATATCTATAACATCACAGGAGTGTATGTCTGTTTTGTCACTGCAAGTTATTTTTCATCAAGATACAAAAAAAGCACATAAAAGATCCGTTATACCACTGACACATCAAAAAGGTGTGAAATTATTTCTACTTATCCATGAGCTAATAAAATTTTAGGTCCTGGCCCAGGGCGAATGGCTCCTGTTGTAAGACTTTCCCGAAAACGTGTTAAACAGTCTGTATACTTACAAATTAAATATGGTTGGCAGATGTTTTTGAATAAATTTGTATATCTTTCATTATGCCACTAACATTCAGGTCGGTCACACTTGTTTCTTCTTAAAATTCTTAAAAATAAAAATACTTTACCAAAACTTGATGCTGAGATCATAGCATAAATTGGAGCTGACGTAGGTGTAAGATTTTTTTAAATCAAACTTATAAAAAATTGCTTCACTAATACAAAAGCTCATGTCTTTGAAACTGGTGTAGAAGTTAGCAGGTACAAAACAAATGCTGAAATTACACATACGATGCAACCTAAACTAATTTTTTTCTAAGATAGTTTTAATTATGAGGACGCGCAAATATTTGTTTTTAGAACACCCTGATGCTATGCTATACAAACTATATTTTAGGAATGATGGGAGAAAGACGCTGACCAGTTACCTGACAGTCACATTAATGTTGAATTTTGGGAGAATGACCCAAAAACAAATCCAGCACTGTAAACAATTTTTTTTTTTTAAATAGCTTTTTGTGGATATTTTTTGTAATATGTGGAAATGTTTTGGGCTGTTAAAAATTTGTTTTCAGTGTTCCTTTAAGCACAACTTTCTTTAATAGAAAAAACAACATATATTGTCCTCTTTTTTTAGGAAGTAATGATTAATCATAGCCATCCATGACATTAAATATCTCTGTAGATCCCCCTCCCTCCCAGACTACCACTCCCACAAACTGACTCCTAAATCCACCTGTCTGGAGTCAACCTGAAGTCCTGCTTCTTTATATCCCTGTCCTTGCTTCCAATGGCAATAAACTTAATTTTCTGAAATGTCAGGTATGTTTACTTTTCTTAACAATATCATATGTTTTCCGGAAAGTGGGCCTTCTTTTCCATTCTGAACTCTCACGTTTCTTTTTCCGCTTCCTTTGCTCCCTTCTCAACTGACTTTCTATCTTGTCCCTTCTTCCCCAGCATTAGCCCAGTGTGTACATTGCACAAGCAGGCAGAAGCTTGAATGAAAGGGCAAGAGAGCTTGATTTATCGCTAAAGTGGGCCCAATAAGGACACTTGGCGGTGCACCGTCATAGATTATCAGCCACTAACAAGGTTAAAGCTTTTGTTGATAATCCACCGAGTGCTTAGGCACGTGTGCTGTGTGAGCCGCCAATGACACAGCAGGCACTCACGGCCTGCGAGCCATATAAGCAGCGCCACCTAACCCAAGAAACTTATGCAGCCTGGCTTAGCGGCAATTGTCACAAAGCCAGAGTTGAATAAAAACAAATACTGTAGGAAAGTATAAAAAAGAAAAGATTTAGATTTTAAGGCTTTCGACATCAAGCTTGCCGGCCTAACTAAATGCATCAAGCGCCCCATTGTTACATCTACCACATAAGGAATTTGAGTACATTGTGTAATCATTGCAATAACAAGGCATGTATGTTCCTGTTTTGAACATTCAAGCTGAATTGCTAGTAGCACTTAGTTTGTTACCTTAACAGTCCCTGTTCCTTTGCACTCTCAGTATTTGCAGAAATACCGTCTGCATGTGAGATCCTGCCACTATCCTCTGTTAATGAAGCAAGTTGAAAGAAACGACGTACCGTGACTTGAGGACTGGATCGGTTCCATGAAGACTGCTGTCTCAGGTCACGTTCGTACTACGGCTCACGAGGTCACGAAGGAGGCGAGGGACCACTTGAGATGCCTGGGACCAAACACAGAAGGAACGACAGTAATTAAGAACAAAACCGGCAAAGCTACAAAGTGCATCGAGCTAACCAGACAGCTCTGAGGATAACACATACAAGTCCCACCCAAAATGTTTTTGAAGATAAAAGTACAACAAAAAGCAATGCCTGTGTCCTAGTAATGGGGTGGGGGAGTAGCATGTGCCACCTGATTTTTACAATTTAGAGCTACATTTTACTTCTAAAACGAGCGAGCGGGCATCCCCAACTAACCTTAAAGCTGCTTTTGTACGAACTTTGAGCGACAAGTATCATATAATCTTGTTGAGCTGTCAATAGCGACGTCTGGGACACACAAAAGAGAGTCCCGGTGAGAGGGAAGTTCCTCCTTCTCCTCTTCTCTTATGTTGGCTGGAGGCGAGACAGGCATCGTAACTATTTGTCAAGGTTCGTAGACGAGCATTACAAAGGAGGCTTTAGCGACATCCACCAGGTGCTCTTTGCTAATCAATTAATTTGTTTTAAAATTCCTTTTCGTGTCTTTTTCAACAAGAAATTGGTTGAACACGTATAGACAAAGAAATAAGCGTCAAAGCTTCGTTGTAGTATTCCTTTAAAGGGACACTGATGGGGTATTGACACTCGCCAAGGTTTTCATTTGAACATGACATAAAAGAGCCCAACTACCCAGAACAGAATTGGCTGCTCGAAATTCTTTTTTTTTTTTTTCCGTCCAAAAGCAGTTAGTCGAGAATTGGACGGTTTCAGTTGCGCTCACTCTCTTTTCCGTGGTTGCAGGGCGTTCAAAATATGTGTACGAAATATAATCAAAGTCATGGGTCATCTAAGGCATGCATTCAATAATAAAAATAGAGAAGAATATGAACCCCATTTTTGTGGCCTCCAAGAAGCTGAAAATATGTTGGTTGAAAACAAATGTTGCACGTCATTCTCAATATGGCGACGTACCGCGGATCGGACGATGCGATGGCGGCGCAAGATGGACAAATGTTGGCAACGGACGTGGGACCGCTCCTTCGGAACTGTCGTTCATGGTACCAGCCAATCGATCTTCAAGCACAGAACATAAATGCGAACAATCACACAACAAACGGTTCATGCAACTTCGCCGTTGTCGTCGTCTGCTTCACTCACCAGAGAAGCGGAGACAAAAAAAATGCAATCGGGTGTAGCGACATGATTTCCGGCCACGAGCTTCTGTGGTCGTGTTTCAGTTTTGTTTTCGAGCAGTTGTACTTTTTAGCCTTATGAAGATATATACATGACTCTGCAGCAAAATATTTATGGTGTAGCCTCTCGACACCCTATTGCCTGGCAAAAAATAAAACAAAATTTTTTTAGGGGTGTTAGTGTTCCTGTAAAGAGTAACCATCTATTTGCACTAAGCAGCAGCACTCCTATTTGAACGAGCATCTGAAAAATAACTTGCCTGGAAGCGAATCCTAGGCCTTGACTTTACAGGTACATAATGTACCGTGGAAGCTCGACTGAGTGCAGGGACGATCAATGCCCAAATTAAAATTATCGGTGTGTGTGTATGTTCATACAGGCTAGAACTTAATCTGCCTCAACGGGCAACTTGGCTCCCAGCCAGCGGATGAGACATTTAGCCAGTGCAGTGAAACCGCTAGCCTGGGGTATTCATTGTGCACCACGCAGTAGGGATACATGACCGCACATCGGTGATGATGCTCATCCAGATCAAACAGGCAGAAGCAGGGTTAAACCCAGGATCCCTGGGTCCTGCAGCGCGAGCTTTCGCTCACTGTGCTCAGAGCCTGGTGTCCGTAGCCCACTGAGGCAGCGATCCCCCTGGATCGGTGGCCCAGTGTTCTAACGCACCGCAGATCAGACTGCACGGAGGCGAAAGCTTGCACTGCAGAACCCAGGGATCCTGGGTTCAACCCCCACCCCTGCCCGTTTGATCCGGATGAGCATCGTATCGATGTGCGGTCATATGCATCCCTACTGCGTGGTGCACGTTAAAGGCCCCAGGCTAGCGGTTTGCACTGCACTGGCTAAATGTTTCATCTGCGGCTAGGAGACGAAGTCGTCCCCTGAGGCTGACTTCTGGCTGTCTAAACATACATATAACACAATTACTTACTCACGAGTGAGTGCGCGCCCCTGTAGCGATTGTGCCTTTATTGTAAGTACATTTTCGAAGTACCCAGGCCAATATCACGTGTTTTTTATGGCGAAAATAACACACGCGTCGTTGTGCGACAACGAAAATGGGAAAGCAGCGAAACGCGAACCCGAGCTGCGGCGGGAAGGAGGGAATCGGCGGCGGCTCCCGAGCGAGAGGAGACTCGCCGATCGCCCGAAGTGTCTACGGTGGTCGCAGTCGAAGTAGGCGGCTGCCGTCTCCCCGACATTCGCGTCGAGGGCTTGAAACGAAGCGCCACAGTCACCCGGTATGGCTACTTTTAGTTAGACCGTTCCCTCCGCTGACGCCCTCGCGCATGCATCGTTTCGTTATCGGAAGATTCGGACCGATATACGTGCTAAAGCTCCCTACCGTCGTCATCGTGTGTATCGCTTAAAACAAAGTGAAGCGACACGCAATCGGTTTTTACGGCTTCACATGACGCTACGCACACGCACATAGTGATCCTCCGGTAGTGTGCAACTTTTTAAATAAGAACGAGAACACAAAAACGCCAAAAATTGAGGATGCAGCGAGCAGTCACCTAAAGCTGCAACCGTGAGTAGAGCCTGCTGAAGTTTGCTTCAAACCTATTCAGGATCCAGTTTATAGATTGCAAGATATGGTGAAAACAGTACCTGCTTGTTCAATAATTCGAAGTGGGGAAGTCTCAGAAGGTGAAACCGACTTCACAACGCCGACTCCGCTCTCGCGCGGGGACGAAGTTCCGGCAGTTGCGGCAGTCCTGCGGCTTGTAGCTGGCCTGACCTGACCGTGCCAACCGTGCGCTGGTGCTGACCGCGACCAGCCGCGATGCTACCAGGTGCTACCATGCTTGCTTTGGTTTCGGTATTTTGTTTCACCCAACGGTGTCACCCGTGTCACCCATATATCACCTAAACTTCTTTTTTTAATCAACGTGATCGCTTCCATAGAAGTGTTTCACGTGTTGTTAAAAACAAACATATAATGTCAATACTACAGGCAAAAAAAAACAACAAAAACAAGAACAGCCGCTTGGGGTCGCAATTGTGCGATACGCAAGAGCAACCGGCGGAAACTTCGGAGCGACTTCCGGTTTGCTAATTCAGCGCCATCTCTTATCCGTTGGCAACCATATTAAAAACTTCCGGGTTTACGCCGGAAAATTTATTTAATAGGATGTGAGATACATATTATTGTTGCCGCTTACAAATTTTCAAAAATTCATCCCGGTAAGGAGAAACAAATATTTTGGTTAGCTAAAGCTCTCGCCCTCATACTTTGTTCTTACCAGGTCGGTTGCTTTTTTGTGCTTTGGACCGTTGCGAACAGTTCCGGCGCCGGCTGCCGCGCCTCGCGGCTGCGCCGGCCGCCTCGACGGCGCTTTGCCAGCGGTGCGGCGGTGGATTTCGTCTGCGTGGCAGCGAACAGTGGCGTAGACTCCTCGGCTATCGGATTATTTCGTCTACCAGTACTCCCAACAAACGGAACCTTGTCTATTGCTCAACTCAGTGGTGCTCTAATTCCGGTGGCAAACAGCTTCTGCCAAGCCCTTGGGTTCCCGAGCGACGTGCAAGGTAAAGACGGGCTGCTGCTTTTGGTTATACAGTTTCGAATTGCCGAAAACTTGCTTGTGCATGTTTCATTATGGTAGAGTTATTGTAGAAGGCCAGAAGGGACAGGGCATTTATGTTTAAGATTAGGAGGTGTGGGGGACCGGGTGCCAGAGCACCTCGCAGCTTGGTAGCACGTGCGTGGCGCAGCTCGTGCTGCAGAAGGAACCTGCGAAAGACCGTGGCGATCGAATCACTGGTCGCTAAATACTGCAAAGTTAAATGTGTCATTGCTGTGAATACTTCAATAGTAGGTTTCCATGTAGATTTTGTTACTTTGTTGTACCGTGAAGTGAACGTTTTTTTCCTGTATAAAGAACGCACCTACTAAAAAGAGAACTGGGCAAAAGAAGTTCGCAGTGTCTAGCGTTACGTCCGACGGAACCCGAAATAAAAATTAAAGTTACGTCCGACGTAACTTTACGTCAAGGTGTTGAGTTACGTCCGACGTAACCCAATAGGAAGATTAAAGTTACGTCCGACGGAACTCCAAATAAAAATAAAAGTTACGTCCGACGGAACTCGAAATAAAACTCAAAATTACGTCCCACGTAACTTTACCCTAAGGTTTCGAGTTACGTCCGACGGAAATAAGTTACCGCTTGTGTAACCTACGGATTTGTGGCCGAACACGACGTAAACATAAAGTAATATATAATTACTTCTGCATTACGTCCGATGCAGCGTTGATAAATTGGTCAAAATCGCGGTTCTCTTCGTACCTCCAGGTTTGTTGACGGGGTTGGACTGTGTTCCTCGTATGCGGAGGCTGCGTAGGCCAGACGGGTTCGAACCCGTTAAATACGTTTTTTTTTCCTTTTAATGCGAATAGCATTCTTTGGCTACTTCACGCACTTTTCGTCTATGTATCTAGACGAACTATCTAACCTCTTACGCCGCGGGTCGATAAATAAATAAAAAAGACCGGCGCCGGATGGGATTCGAACCGTTGACCCTTTGATCAGCAGGCAGACGCGCTAACCACAGAGCTATGAAGGCAGTCATTCAACGCACTCTAAACGGTTGTTTATATCTTTACCATAGGACGCGCTATACAGCGCTGTCACAGCTAGCCAGTAGCGCGCTCCATGCACGAGGGCTCATTCCGCTCTCGTGAAGCTGAGCACGGCTGCTAGCTCACCCTCTCCCGCGCTCGGGAGAGGGTGATGTAGCGGCCGTGCTCAGCCTCACGAGAGCGGAATGAGCCCTCGTGCATGGAACGCGCGCGCACCGGTAGCTGTGACAGCGCTGTAAAGCGCGTCCTATGGTAAAGATATTGTCACGAATGACGAGGTGACAAACAAGGAATAACTGAGGAAACTGAAACGTTTAATGGGGGCGAACTTGTGCCCAAAAGTAAAAAGGAAACAGAAGATAATAACAGAGCGTCGCGGGCGTCGAAAGCGGCGAAGCAGCGGGATCGAACGCTGAGGCGAAACTGACCCGGCTTGCCAGGCGGAGCCCCTTTTGTACACACGTGGGCTTCGGGAACATTCGGCGTGGAAGGTTCGGTTCGTAGAACATTCTAACCTCGAATTAGCAAGGCGGCTCTCGAACTTACTAGAACTTCACATTACAGCGTCAGCAAAAGGTGTAGGCGCGGCCAGGAATCGAACCCTGGCCTTCTGCGTGGAAGGCAAGCGCGATAACCGCTATGCCACGGGCGCGCTGCCTACTTGGTCAGCTGGGCCCGCGGCATTATTCCCCCGTTAAAAAAAAAGGACTTCGTAGTTCAGATCGCCGAGGCGTCGGATGATCTTGTAGGGTCCGAAATAGCGTTTCAGAAGCTTTTCGCTGAGACCGCGGCGCCGTATCGGTGTCCACACCCATACCCGATCTCCGGGTTGAAAGTGGACGTCCCGGCGACGAAGGTTATACCGTCGTGCGTCGA
>JAZHYW010061346.1:0-47241 GCA_037355805.1 Ixodes ricinus
GTGCGAGTAAGCTCGTGTAAAGAGAAAAACATTCCAATTGAGTATCGTTGCACCGCTCCTTTAAATATTGAGAAGATGTAGTGCCAGCTTTTTTTTTATGGTATAACTATACTCTGTTTCACGTTGTGTTGTACCGCAGGAAAGGCTACAAGCGCGAGCTCCTTGCTCTATGGCACACCTCGGCGGCACAAGCTCTCGTGCACCAAGGGCAGCTGCGAACGCTATGAGCTCGCGCTTCTAACCTTCGCTGCGGTACAACATAAGGTGAAACGGAGTATAGTGAGTACCTCAGGGATCGTAAATCATTCTGTACGCCGCGGGTCTCTTTTGTCTGTTTCATACGTTAAATTGTGTCTAAAGTAATTCGGTGTCACACATGCAGTTATAACATTACTTAAATGGTAGGGGAGACTGGGGAGGAATGGGCGATTCGAGGAGTGGGACAGTCAACGTATTTCTTCGGTGAATAGTTGCAAAACGTTGATGAACTGCTAGATCAATGACGCCGTGGTAGCGCTACGTACAGCTTTAATGGCGTACCTGCTTGACATGGTGTACATGATTCGAGTCAGTGGTTGCCACTTCGGCACTCAAAAGTAAGTAGCACATGTTCGTTTTGCTCGATTCTTGAACCAACGCGGTTTGGACAACGGCTGTAGTAAACTAGCATTCAAAAAAATATGTAAATAGGTTACTTTTACCTAGCTCTATTTTATGCTTAACATCTCATCTGTTGCCACAATTGGCAACTTGCCGTGTATTATGCAGTTTGGGGAGGATGGGATAGTGAGATGGTGCAATGCTACAGCGTCTCAGTTCCCCCTTTGCTCTGGGTGCTAGATCAACACTAAACTTAACATGTAATAATGGTGAATACTCTAATTTTAGCTTATATTGCATTTAGGCCACCAATTATTTCCTTTGTGTAAAATGTTATCGCACTATTAATCCCCGGTCCAAAACCACGGACAAGGAGAGCAAAAAAAGACGACTGCAATCGGGCTTCATATCTGATGAAGACCAGCCTGCTTATAATATTCACTAGAACATTTTTCAGCGCAATGTTGCACGTGTCCCATTCCTCCCTGGGGGAAGGGTGGAATGCGACAAAAGTTTGTTGTTGTAATTTCCTCTTTTAATACATTTCTAGAAGTGTTAGGATAAAGTGCTGTTCAGCTAATGCGAAAGGTCTTTCATGCTACATGTAGGACCATTAAACTACACAAAAAATACTGTGTAAAAATCGTCCCATTCCTCCCCACTAACGGAGCCGTAAGAAATAGTTCTTTTAATACGTTTTATAATTATATCAGTCCCTGATTGATGCCCCGAACAATTTTCCTATGCCCCAGACAGACTTGGGAAGTAATCCTTTACAAGTAACGGATTACTTGTAATCCGTTACGTTTTCAAGTAATTTTGTATTTGCCACGTTACTTTTTGCGGTACTAATTTGTAATCTAATTTCGTTACAAAATATTGGTAACGGATTAGTGAATTACTGGTTACTTTTCTTTTTTTTAATATGTGGATAATACATAAAGTGGAGCAATATGAGAAGGATATTCAGGAGCATAAAGATAACTAGTTCAACAAAATAGAAAACATCGTGAAGAGGAGTATAACCGAAAAGAAAACACGACTTTTGTACCACTGGAAAAACGTGCAAGGCATTTGTATTTTCCCTACTATAGTCCGCGGACTATACGTGTTTAAAAGTTGAAATTTTAGGCAGTGCGGACTATCTACGCGTGTGGACTCTACAGGATTTTTGTTTTTCAATATCATTTATTATGACGAGACGTGGCAGATTTTGTGAATGAAAAAGTATGTTAATGATGATTTATGCATATTATAGGCTTCTTTGTGAGCTAAAAAGCAGACATTTGTCAAGGGGTGCCGTCCATGAGAAGATTTTCGTGTCGACTAAGCACCAGGCGCGGACAATGCAGCGGGTGCGGACTATAGTCCGGAAAATACGGTATGCAAAAAACCAAAATCAAGAAGATAACGCCGTGTAGGCTCGGCCTCTTCTATCGCCTTCCACCGCATTTTTCGTCTTCTTACAAAATAAAAAAAAAGCGTTTCGTTGTTGTTTTTTTGTTGTAACTTTTACACTGTTTTACTTTTTTTCAAATTTTCTGACATCTCCCGCCGCCTGTACAGACATCAAACGCGAGTCTGTTCATGCATAAGCTGACAGTGCGTCAAAGCTAAATGCACAAGACCGCAGCTTTGAGACGTTGCGCTCACGCTTTAAAGGCCCATTTCAAAAGGGAGCTTTCGTAGATCGGTTCCTTACCTTAGAATCTCGTAACGAAGGTACGCGCTGCTACAGAGCATGCGCACCGCTAGCTTTGTTTACAGAACTCTAGGGATCATTTCCGGTCGCCGTATATGCTAGTGGGATGGCGGGTGTGGTTGCAGCTTTCGCTGCCTTATCAGCTTACAGTTCAAGGGAGTGCACCTACATTCTTTCTCTTAAATGCAATATTTTATTATTAGAAGGACTACCATAACACGGGCGTACGAGAAATGGGAAGTAGTGTTGCAGAACATTTTTTTACAATCAAAATGTTGTTCTATTGTCTTCTTGGTAAGTGTACAAGAAAAGTAACGTGAAAGTAATTTGTAACGTAACGAGTAGGTGATCCGTGACTTCTCAGCGGATTATATTTGTAATGGCAATCCATTCCTTTTGAGGCTCGGTAATTTGTAACTGTAATTCATTACATTACGTCACTGTCCTGGTCACTGCCCCAGGACAGTGACCAGGAGCCGCCTCGGTCAACTGTTAGTCAGCGCGGCTTGTGGCCAAAAAGGGCAACACTGGGCAGGCCATGCCACCGAATGATTGGGCACGAGCGCTGCGTCAAAGCTCGGCCGGGCACTCGGATGTTCAAGCTCGAGATCAGATTCAATGGCTGCAGCCGCGGGCAGTCTAATGCGCGAGTCCCACTAGAGCGCCAAACCAAAAGCAACCGACAGCGACAAGCCTCAAACCAGGTTATTTCGCGATTTCACAGTCGTTGTAGAATACAGGGGGCTATTCACAAATACGAGCATCATGCACGCGAGAGTATTTTTGGCAGGCTTGCAACCACTCGTGGTCACTTCACGAGAACCGAACGACTAAAACCCTGCCAAATGTACTATCGTCAGCATGCTGCATGTAATGGAGGCTAGTCGGTGTCGGTTGTTTCTGTTTGTCGTTCTACTGTGACTCGGGCATTAGAGTTGCGAAAGTTTTGCATAAGATGAAGCTACTTATCGGACCAAACTTAATTTCCCTTGACAATCTATATTGTACTTTTATAGCCCATATCGATCCTCCTAACGATATGAAAATATTCTGCCTTGCGTTTTAATGGCGTGCTCATTTTAGCTTTTATATTTATAAATTACGCAGTACCAACCAGAGGTTCTTCATAGTACATTCCACCTGATGGTTCCAAAAAACTCGCTGATCAATAAATAGATCCTTAAATATTCAATTGTATGTATGGTAAAAGTCCACACCTCCAAATATCCTCATACTGTTCATGAAAGCAGTGGCGTCACGAGGGTCAGCGGCACCCGGGGCGGTAGCCCGCCACGACACCCCCCCCTTTCCACGCTCTCGCGTGGCCCACCACGACTCCCCCCCCCCCCCCCCCCCGCTCTCGTGGCCCGCCGCGACACTTCCCTCAGCCCTGCACCCGGGCGGTCCGCCCCCCCGCCCCCCCCCCCCCTTGTGACGCCACTGCATGAAAGTAAAGATATATGTGTTTAGTTGTAGTCAAATGCGTTTACGGAGATTCCGACAACGAACGTTTGGTTTTATTGATAGACCCGTACACTAAAATCAAATTATTACAAGAGTGTTTAAATATCAAGTCTCTATCACCCTGAAGGTGGACAACAGCGTGACTGTAGTAATCGTGGGGTAGTAATATAGTGGTTATCATGCTCTGGTAAATAAACGAAACAGCCGGTTCAGACTGACATCATAGAGACGCTAATAAAGTTAATTTTCCTTTCGAACACATGACATAAAATTAATAATAAAGAAATTCTAAAAAAACTAAAGACGCAAGTAAAATTTCTTAAAAGTATTCTATGCAATTTACGCGTTCATTGAGACGGTTCATTGTACAGCTCGTTGCGTAACAGTTTTATTTTAGCACAATAGGTTGCACATACCTAAAGTACCTTGCGAGCGATCCACAGAAATGGGTTCGCAAGTTTTAGCATCGACAAGGTCAAATTAATATTGGCTTCAAAATAACGAGAACAGGGAGAACACGACCATCATGATTTTCTATGCCGCAACACAGTGCAGTTTCCGCTTTTAAACACGTACGTACTTAGATGATAGATTCCTGAAAGCAATCTATCATTATATCTTACAGTGACCTTGTTTGCGGATTTAAAAGGGAGCAATTTAATGAAACCCTAAAAAGTACTTTCTGCTTCTCTGTATACGTAAGGACAATTTGCTTATATTGAGATCCCCATAAGCAACCTGACTGTGTTGACTCTATATAAAGAGTTCAAACCTAAGCGTCAGGATATGTATCAAATACCTATAATTTGTGCGATGCGATAGCTGTTTTTAAGTAGAAGGTTTACTTTGATACAAACCCTTACATTATGAGCATAATTTACCAGGCATAAACATTTTCTTTTTCTGATAACGAGAAAACGACTTTCGCTCAGTCAAAGTAATATTTGGTTTTTTCTTTTTGTTTTTTTTTGTTTTTTTTACTTGCGAAGTTAGCGGAGGGCACCTGCCACGCCCAAGCGGTGGACTAAGAGTTAATTTCGACCACCTGAGGATCTTTTGGCGTGCAGCCAAAATCTCGGTTGCATGTAATCACCTCCGAAATAACCCTTCGTCAGATTTCGGGCACCTCGGCCGGGATTTTATGACAAATCTAAAGACCTTAAAGTCCCTATTATGTTGCTCAAAAAGGTATTAATATTATCGAAACGATTCTGGTATTTTTGGGCACAAAATGACCAAATAAAATCATTGTGTGTGTGTTTTTATTTTTTGTATATTTATGAAAGAAATCTAAATTTGAGATACCACAGAAGAAAGCCACGTGTGCCGAAGTGGTAGCAACAGTGATGTGTCGTTTATATCTACCCCTCCCTTCGTACCAAAAAGCGTTCATAATGTAAGTTTTTTCACAATAACAAGACAAAAAATACATGTATTTATTTACCCAAATCATCCTCAAAAATGAAAAAAAGAATCTCGGCCTTTTGTTTTGTGGTGTGAACCAGAGCTGTGCATCGAAGTCGAGTGAAAGCAGACGAACGACCTTTGTTGCGTTCAGCCACACCGGCCATTCCGCGCAGTGGCCTTGGTCGTTATCTGTGCCACACTTTCCTTGGAGCGTGTCGGCGGAAAGAGAAGTGCGCTCCGCTTTCGGAAAAGGACCTTCACCCGCACGCGCTCGTTTAGGAAGCCGAGATCGCGTCATTCGGTGGCAGGGTTATCGTTCCGGCGCCACTTAGATGAATTTTAAGCGCTGTTCCGTTAATGGCATTGAGACGAAGACTGCCTGTGCGGCAGTTCAATAAACTTTGCGCTCTTTTAGGTTTCCTTGGCTAAGCACTTGCGGGTAAACGTACACCTACAGAAACTTCATATTTCTTTCTGTCTTTCTTTCTCTATCTTTTCCCCTCTGCGCAGTGGCGTAAATAATGCTGTTCCTGGGCAGCAAAGGACGGGGCTGAAGCAGGGGTCACACTGCTTATACGTCATACAAAAGACAGTCTGCATAGAGATTCGAACCCGAGTCACCACGAGACCCGGGCTCCTAATGCCGCATGGCAATGAGTTAAAGGAGAAAACTTGGCGCGCGGAATTCAAACTACGAATATTGCAATGATTCATGTGTGCAAACTTTTTTTGTGTGTGTGTGTGTGTGTGTGTGTGAGCAGTGTGGGGGATCGGTGGCCGAGTGGGCTAGCGCACAACAGCTCGGAGCGCGTGGAACGAAAGTTCGCGCTGCAGAACCCAGAGATCCTGTAGTAAGTCCCCACCCCTGCCCGCTTCGATCTGGATGAGCATCGTACCGGCGTGCGGTCGTGCATCACTAGTGCGTGGTGTGCGTTAAAGACTCCAGGCTAGCGGTTGTACCGCACTGGCTAAATTGCTCATCTACAGATGGGAGACAAGTCGCCCGTTGAGGCAGACTAAGTTCATGCTGTATAGACATTCCCACACCCCAATTATTTTTTTTTTTTTTTTGTGAACAGCGTGACTTTGGCTTAAATGTTTGGCACGATTGCTATAAGGGCTATCAGGCTTCGAGGGCCTATATTGCGAGAAAGTATCTGTTCGTCTGTCTGTTACGTTGCTCTGTGCACGTCAATGCAGAGTCCGTCAAACCCGTTTACCGGGGCTCACTATTTGCTTTAGTGCTATGTCCCTGTACTATGTAATTTTTTTATTAAGCTGAGCTGGTTGGGCCTTTGCTATTTCAGCAATGTTATGTGTACCCAGTCCCTGTCTATTATTAACCGGGTAGAAACAGATACACATTACTATGAAATTACTTATTAAGAAAGGGTGCCACTATACTTCGTTTCAGCCTAGGTCCGAGCGCGGCCGATGTTATGAGCCGAAGAACCAATCAAACAGAGAAAGAGGCACAACGTCATGGCGTTGTGCCTCTGCCGCTGCAATTGATAGCAATAGCCGGTACTCGCCGCCTCTCCGTACGAGCTCCTCCGCCAGCTATAGTCCTATCAAGCGCAGAGAGCACGCCATGACGTTGCGTTTTTTGCGCTGTTTGATTGGCCCTTTGGCTCATAACATCGTCCGCGCTCGAACATAAGGTGAAATGAAGTATAGTTCTTCGAACCAAAATGGCCCTTTCTTGCCTACGGTGCTGTGTACTTGCAACTGTGTCTTTTTTTTTTATGGAGTGGGGCGGGGCGTTAGTTACTTATAAAAACAGTCTGACTTTCGTCTTCCCGTGCCTATCCAAGAGCCAATCCAAGCGAAACAAACACGCTCCACGCCAGATTAGTCAAGTTACAAAGCTACAGTCGGAAAGAAAGGACTGGAATGCCGAAAACGCGAACGTCACTGCAACAAAGAACACGCAGCGAGCGCGAACGAAAGTGAGTATGGATAATAAAAACTAAAGACGTAAAACAGAGCGTGAAGGAAGAAGAAAGCCGCGTCGGTGCCGTCATTTGAACGTCAGGGCCGACCCGATAATGTGCACTCAACCGACGAGGCGAAGAGAGAAGGATTCGAGGGGACGTAATTGCAGGCTGCGGCAGTTCGCGAAAGCCAAGCTCATGCACGAGGAGCCTACGCTCATCCGTCGGTCCTGTCACCCAAAAATGTCTGCTTTGGCGTCCGTGGAACGGGGTCCCGAAGAGGCAGCTGAAGGGGCATAACTCCTCCAGGCCTCTTGGGGTTGGGGGGCTTCTGCAGTACGACAGGATTCTCCACCACTCCGTATCGGTCAGCTTGAACTGGTGTAGAGAGAGAAATTGAAGGGAGAAAAGAAATCAGTTGACTACAAACTTGCTTTAGTCAAGTATTTCCTTTAGTGAAGAAACTTTGCCTTTTTATTTCTTCTGCGTCCTCCTCCTCTTATAGGTTGTATCAATACACAAATTCATATATTCATAAAAACATATTCTGCACAAAAATAAATTAAATTCTGATCAAATTTAAAAACACCATCGTACTAGGAAATTGCTAACCACACCACATGTTTGACATAACCCTCCGGAAACCAAGCTATGAGTCAACTGGCTCTGACACACCGCAGATATTGCTTTTCTTTTGTATGGATGGTGATGGACGGAAAGATAATAAACTTATCAGCGTGGTTTTCAATGGCCAGTGCCTAGAGCATCTCACGAGCAAATGGGTTTTGTTTGTTGCAAGTATCGCGATGTTTTGGAATGTTGCAGCGCATTCTTACGTTCTGGAATGCGCTGACAAACGTCCTTCTGACTTGCCCTTCTAAGACGCTGCGTGCTCACTGGTTCTGTCATTAATGCATATGTTTGTTTGTCCGATATAATACTTGCCGCAGGACAGGGGAATTCGATAGACAACCCCCGTCATGCATGGAGCATATTGTGTTCGGTGGGCGATGCTACACGTCGTCACTTGGACATTTTCATTGTTAACCTTTCTTCACATGGCATATGCTTTGTTTGGCGCAGATGTAACGACTAGAACGTCCAGTTTCTGGCGATCTTTTTCAGCTCGTGTGAAATATCATGTATGTACAGAATGACCGCAATCTGTTGTCGCGAACCTTACTTTTGTTGAATTATTGTCCTCTTGCTCTTCATGGTCGTGCAAATGGATTCACAAACGGAATTTCTTAGACGAGTATTCCGTAGACAAGTAATTTGTTTGTCAAAACTTGGGCCAATTTGATGACGACACGATTGGTTTAAGGCGGAGGGTAGCACCGTTTCGGCAACACTCTTTTTAATGGTTCTGAAATGGACTGATTCAAAAGAAGGAAATCTTTTTTCTGACCTGGGTTCACACGTGCTGCTGTTGCTGAAACTCGAGAGCTAAATCGAGGAACTTGATGGATTCTTTCGCAGGTAAATCATGTGTGATGGACAGATCCGGGCAACTATCTTGAAAGCACTTCAGGACCGTTGCGGCCATTCATTTTTCTGGTCGTCTACTTGCGCTGTGCATAATAAAAGGAACGCGTCCACATACCTAAAAATGGCTTTGATTCTCGTGTATTTTAGGCTGTTGTTGATTTCCCTACCGCATGCAGCTAGAAACAGATCACATAGTTGCGGTGACACCCGCGATCCGATACAGACATCACTTTTTTGTAGATACTGATGACCTTGATATCTACCACTGTGGCCTTCAAATACAGACCTAGTAGTTCTAAAAAGGTGTCCACATCGACGAAAGATGCATTTTCAAATGGCGTTATGTCTTGTTCCTCGATGGTCTTGGGGAGGAGAGCCATAAGGTTTCTATGTGGAATGGAATAGTACATGTCCTGCACGTCACTGGAAAACCTGAAGCGACAATAGCTACGTTGTTTTGAAGAAATGCAATGAGTTCTTCCGAATCGATGATCTTGTATGGACCATTGCACTGTATCAGGGACAGTTATTTTGCCAGGAAGGTCGGCAAAAGCGCTTGCCAGGTTCCCCTCTCTGATACTATGACTCGAAACGGTACGCCTTCTTTATGGGTCTTCGCCGAGAAAAAAAAAAGAGTCTATGTGTCCTTTGGTTTTTTTCTTTATTTTGGTACATAGTTCAACACAAGTTCAAACTGACCGATACGAAGTATGTACCACCTAACTCAATTCAAGCCCTTTCCCCACTATACTCCCGGAATATAGGCAAAAAAAAAAAAGTTTATTCTGCCAGTGATTTTTAGTTGCCCTGGTACCCATCAATATCTCATTCTTTGTGTGTATTTCGGATTGAAGCACATTTGGAATGCTGCTTAGTTTAGTTCGCCCTGCATTTTCGCTTAGTATCCCCTCGCTGTCGCAAAATCTTTCCCCATTCAAGTTCATCCCCGTTAGGCTAACAAGAATCCATTCTAGGTGCTAAATCAGAGGAATGCCGAAGGCTGTGACCAAATAGCAATGCTATGGTGGGCTAACAGTGCTCCGCGGGCAGTATGTGTGACTCTGCGCCAGACATCCGTGGTTCTCATTACAAGTAATTAACTTACTTGATTGATCAGTTTTAGAGTAATTTTGTAATCATCTGACCTCTTTTTAATATTTTTGGAAGTAATAAAATAACTTGTAACCGTTACGTTTTTCTATTAACGTACCCGCTTTAGCAGCAACGAATGCTGCAGAGGTAGCGACCTCCTCTCCAGTGTTCGCTCTGCTAAACTGGAAAGAGGTTGGAGGGAGATTCCCCTGAACTATTTACCTGTCACAGATTAGTCACCATAATTCGAGCTACGAACGCTGCGATATGTCCCCGTTATTAGCTTCTAATAAGCCTTGCGAGCAACAAAGAATGAAGCGATTGTTGCCGAGCTGTACAAAAGGAAGTCAGACTCTTTGTCTGGTCAATTTATACACCAACCAACGTTATTAGATTACCTCAGTTACGCAACTGCTCATAGACGCTGCTTGCACCAGCAGTACCCCCCTCACTCACCCTGACTCGCCCCTCGTCGTTCGGCGCCGGACGGCTAATGTGGTAACTGCAGTGTATTCTATGGAATGCGTACGTTTCGAAGCACAGCGTCTAGATGGCGTTCCACCGTACTCTATGGAACACTCAGTTTTGAAACGAAAATCTAGATGGCGCTTTAAACGACGGGAGGCGGACTGAAGTGAGTGAAGGTGGCTACCTCCTTCCGCGGCAGTTCTAACAACTGAGGTAATCTCAGTAACCGTCCTCAGACACCGAAGCTCGAACTTACGCGAATCGACAGCGTCAAGGCGCCATCATGGTTCGAAGTTTCGCGGTTCATCGCTGAACCATCGTGAGCAGAAAACGCCATAGTGACTGGCACTTTTGACGCTCGTTTGACTAGAACACTTCTCGCGTAGCATCCGACTCTGTGAAGGTGATAACGAAGCATAGTAACACACCCCAACTCAACTACTGTCACAGGCACGCACTACAGCCATTTGCGCACTTCCGTTCTGGAGAATGAGCGAAAACGTCATGCGGGACGGGCATTGCTATGTCGTTTTGGCAAATAACAATTTGGAGCCATTCGACTCGCGTGAAGGTGGATGACCAGCGAAGCTTTAACACACCAGCACATGGACGCTGACACTGCAGTGCTTTGAACGAAGGTAAATGAACACATTTATTGCCTTGATCGGTGGTCATCGCGACGAAAGGTACGCACTCACACGTGCCGCCCGCCGCCAACATTCTCGTTGCCATTCCCGCCGTTGCTCTTCGTAGGCGCGTTGCTCTTGGGAGTCCGGACTATGTGCGGCCACCCTCATTACGACGAGAGAAGTCAAATTGAAAATGGAGAACGGCAACTTGTCTTCCTGGTTTTTTCATATAGATTCGCGTGAACGACTATCACCACCCCGAGGAGCCGGAGGAAACTAGACACGCGCGATGGGATCGCAACCCGGCGGAAAGTAGACACGCGCGACGGGACCGCCACCTCGGGATAGCGGAAGGAAATGAAAGTAGGTACGGAAGCGCTTGGAACGACGACAAAAACAGGGTGGTGCCAGCGTAGAGTTTTTAAAGCCCCTCTATCCTGGGAGAAGTGACGCCATTCATTGTTCTGGAAATGCTCGAGACACGTGCCGCGCGCCACTTCTGGGAAGAAGATGGCGTCTGAAATCTAGCTCAGTGCCAACGTTGCTCAGTGCTGCGCTATGCCGCCATGATCTTCCCAAGGGCCGCAAGTTGCACGTGCCTCGTGCATCGACGCACCTTGCGCTAATTTTGAAACATGAAGGGGCTTTGAGATTTTTTGGTCACGCAGACGAAGATCGCTATTTTACCCAATCTTCAAGGAGGACTGCAGGGAATAATGTCCCACGCGCCGCAAGTCCACGCCTTCCTTGTATAAAAGATTCGAAGTGAATAACCAAAATAAAGCGTTGACGAACGCGCGTGCAAGATGTCATTTGTTTTAGGCTTTTGATTTAGAACAGTTACTGCTGCAGACGCCGGCACGTGCGGCGCGTGGGTGCGGTGCTAGCGTAGTTTTTGGTCGCGCACCGAAAAATCCACGGAACCCTAGCTTTCAACAGCTTCGCTGTAAAATTGTATTTTTGACGAAACCCCGCGACTGGGCCTGCACCGAAAATGCAGGGAAAGGTGTCAAGATTAGTTTTAATGTGTTTTGTCTGCCCGGTCCGTCTGAGAACATGGGTAGGTGCCTTGAAAGGGAAAAACTAGACTAGTTGGACCGCGATTGACTGTGCGGGATGCACTTTGGGCTAGGATTCACGAAAACCTCTTATCGTATAATTTATTTGTATTGTTCCAATATGAACGCGGGAGAACCGTAAAGGGATCTGGGTAACCCGGATCACGTTCAGTTCCAAGTTCAATTCAATCGACCGTCTGCATATTCAAACGGCAACGGTCCGTAGACCACGTCAAGCGTGTAAGCGCCGTCCACATGGTAATTGCGATACGAAGTAATTGTAGGTCTCTAAAGACTTGTAAAGCGAAAGGGCATCTAATGCGAATCAACTCGGTGCAAACATACGAGATGACGTTGAACACTTTAACGGGTGGCGATCGCCGACTTGTCATGGCTGATGCACATGGTCCAAATCTACTCCCGATTTTCAGTTTTGATGTCAAGTACCTCAGGTTCCGCCTGCACTTCTTTTTAGCCTATGCGACTATACAAAATTGAAAAAATTAGCAGAATCTCGTGATGTGAATCAATCTTTAGCGCCCATTCCACGCGGGATGAATCTCCGTACGTCACAATATCACAATATTTACGCTCAGTTTTGCACTGTAGCGAGTCTTGTCCATTTTACTGAGACCACTAAATTAATCATACATTGGTAGGAAGACGTAAAATTAGCAGTTGCAATGCGGAAAAGAAAAAAAAGCACGAAAGCTGACATTGACGCCGAAAACATCGCATATCCGAAGGATTTGTTGATGGGGTGTACGCCGCGCCTCTGACCCACGCCCCATCGTGGATGTGCGGCGCCACTGGCGCGCCGCTAGGGGCGCTTCGGTTTATTTCTAAACGTGAATTGGTGTTTATAGTAGTCTGTTTGGGTTTTAAGCTGGAACTGTGAAGTTCTTTACAAAAGCCTTTCTGTGCGAAGTGTGATGGTTAATGTAGCATCTGCATCTTTATTAACCGTTCAAACAGTCCTCCCTCCTCCTCGTAAACAATATCAACATCCGGCTCCAAGCCCCTCTTAAACTTTGGTACATGCAAGGTAAGCAGAAATAGATAATTTCAAATCTAAAAAAAGCGTAATCTTTTTTGTTACATGCATAGGATAGCATTCAACAAGAATGCACCATTTTACGAATTCGTTGTGAGTGCTTTTCTGTGTGGAGTTCCGTGCGCGTGGCACAGGCAATCTTTTATGCGTTACTCAAAAAAAACGAATATGTTACAATTACAATTACTTTTGTTTTAAAATATCAATTAGACTAGTTGAAAAAAGTCATTGGCCGTTATTTGAAGATTACTTCAGATTTTTAGAACAACATTTTTCTCGCGGTGTGAAAACAGGTATTTCGAACTGTTCATTATTGGATTAGCATAACTGAATTATTAACTACTAATATCTTCTTATTCCACCAATTCTGAGATTCCATCCTTCTATCAGAGACTTGGCTCGAGAAGTCCTAAGTTGGAATCCTGGAGAAACAAAGGGCACCATTAAAAAAGGGGAGAAAAAACAAACTACCTGTTAAAAGTAATTCTAGTATTACATAAAGTAATCTAATTACCGTCGCGATTACTTTTTAATATATTTTACCAAATTATTACGAAATTATTTCAAAAGGTAGTCAATTACAAGTAATCTGATTATTTGTTATGAGTACCATAGAAGTCAGGGCACAAGCGAGTGCGAACGTTTCATCTGCCGAAACATTGCTTTCTTGTTCGCTGTGGTTTTTCTTTTCGCCCCCAAGTTAGCACAAAAGAAGCTTTTCCCCTCGCTTTACTACTGGTATAGACCGTTTAACTGAAAGAAGGGCGAGAGAGAAAAGGGGATAGGGGTTACCGGCGCTATTCACTCCTTTCTGGGTTGTGTAGAAAGAGTGAAAGTCCCGGATGAGAGGCTTGGCCGGTGTTGGGTGTCTGCTGTGCACCGAACTTCGTTCGCTCTTTCTCCTCTGTTTTAAACTCGTAAACTTAATTAGAACCACGGGCTTCAATGGCAACAGTCCCCCGGTCATCGGGACACCATTGCTCGGTCATAGGGTGCACGAATAACGACAGAAAGCGTCGAATACTGTCCGAGGACCTATATGTAGCTTGCGTGGAATCCGGCAAGACGAGAGCGGCTGCAATGTCTTTAAGCTCCATCGCTTTCCACATGACCCCGGTCTCCGGCGGCAGTGAAATGTGTCCGTAAACCGAAAAGACGTTTCCTCATCGCCATCCTCTCGATTGTGCTCGGAACATTTTGTGAATGGAGTGCGCACCGAACGCTGTACCGCTGATGAACATGGGGTACACTCGCAAGGTGCGTGCGAGTTTTCTCGTGATAATTGCTGTTTCAGCTTGTAAAATTTTGTAACTGAATTTATCTTAAATTGATATTTTGCAGTGGCGACATTGACTCGATTTTATCATCTACAATAGTTAGTTGAAGGCTCATTTCCGCCACCGGGTGTGGCTGGAAATTGTTGAAAAGTTAGTTCTATCGGTTTTCCTGAATCGCGATCTCTTGCGCGATTCCAGAAAGTCGGCAAAAGTGCTCCTTGGAGTGCCGCTGGTGGGTTGTTTCCTGTTGATTGGGCGCTTTGAAGCGCTGCATATTCGCTGCAAGGGTACGTCTCGTGTGCGATTTGCGTCTTCGAGCCAAGTGTGCACGTTTCTTTCTTCGAGTCATAGCAACCGCCAGTGCGGCGACGGGGGGAACAGCGGCAGCGAACGCGCCAGCGATAGAAATTGGAGGTGAGTACGAAAAATATTGCATCAAACAGTAAAATATTTCGTGGCTGCTTTGAGGCTTCCTGCAGTTCTATATAAGTACATCTAGAACGTCTTCGTCGTTCCACAAGGAAATATAAGAACACGGACACGCAAGATAAAAGTAGCGCAGCAAAACGATCGGTGCAGCTCCGGGTGTTTACAAAAGTCAATCCAGGTTCCCGTGTCGTGCATCGCTTGTTGATTATTAAAAACGGCTACGTTAAAATAGGCCAATCGCAAGCGAAATTCGGTAAATGGTTCATCAGTTTCAGTTATGCGGAAAGCGATGGAGCTTAAAAACATTGCAGCCGGTCGCACTCGCCTTGCCGGATTCTATGCAGGCTACCTAAATCCTCGGAGAGTATTCGACTCTTTCTGTCGTTATTCGTGTACCCTATCACCGAGCAATAATGTCCCGATGACGGGGGGACTGTCGCCATCGAAGCCCGTGGCTCTAATTAAGTTTGCGAGTTTAAAACAGAAAAGAAAGCGCGAATGAGGTTCATGCACTGCATACATCCAACACCGTCGAAGCCTCTCATCCGGGACTTGCACTCTTCCTAACGACCCAGCGAGGGAGAAAGCGCCGGTAGCCCTTTCCCCTTTTCTCTCTCGCTCTCAAAATGGCACTACCGACGATAAGACGGCCTATCTGTGTTTCCACTAGGGGGCTTCAATGTCGTTTTGTTTAGGGTGATGCCCTTCTTTATAGTACCCAATGCCGACAGCACGCCCTCTCGGAAAAAATACAACGAATTAGGTAATTGGTAACTAAATACCGCCGTAGCACTGAAAACACCAACGAGATAGAGGGGCTTAGAGCGGTAAACTGGTATCTCGATCACTGCGCAAAGGGTTACCCCCCCCCCTTGGCTGCCGCCATGTTTGTGCAATTTTCACTGAGACACGTGACCGTACCAAATCCTGAGGCCTTTACGCAAAACTGAGCCGAGATTGGTATCGCGATCACAGTTAAGAAACGTGATAAACTATTTTTTCAATAATGTTAGCCCCAGAGATCAGTGTCTAGCTCCGATAAAACCCCAAAATGCAGCACGGCGGCTGACGGCTTCTAGCGGAGGCATTGTGAAGCTGCCCGAATGTTTGTCGTAAAAGTATATTTTGGACTTAAAACAAACGAAACATAACTTATCTCTTCGGTACTGTTATTAAAGATCAATAAGCAATTATTTGTCCGCGGTACTTCGTTAAAATCTAGACGTAAAACTATAAGGTCACGTGTCTAGTGGTCAAAAATATGTAATATGGCGGCGGCCAATTCGGGGTCACTTTCAGCTGCCAATTTTATCGCTCTAAGGCCCTCTACCTCGTCGGAAAATACCAAGAGCTTGAGCCGGGAGATGCGCTTTCACGCGCTTCAGAACAATAAAGAACAAAAGCGTTCCGAACAAAATGCTCAAATGTTATCACCCTAAGCAAAGGGCACATGAGGGCACCTATAGTTTCCACAAGTTTACAACCAAGGAGTCCTCGAAAACAGCCCTCCTACAGGGGTATAGTCTACAAATATAGGTAGATTGAGAAGGTGAGTGAATTCTAATCTGGTGATTCTAATCCAACAATGGAGAGTACAAAAGGCCCGTTTTCAAACCGGCAGAAAAATCCGCCATTTAAAAATCAGGAGTAATCGGAAAAGTACAGGTTACTTCAAGTAATGGTGAATTAATTTTTTCTCAATTAACCTAATTTAAGACTTTTAATCAAGCAAAATTGTGAATGTAAGCGATTACCTTTTTAGTAGGATGTCGAACCGTAACCGAATCTGAATCGTAGCCAGAACTCTAACTGAACCTTAACCGAAACTGAACCGCTTGCTTACCTCAAACCGGAGCAGAACCGGAACCGAAATGGTCGTCGCCATCTTTGAGCTAAACCCAAACCGAAGCTAAACAAAGGAACCGTTCGAAACCAGTTCGCCACGAGTCATTTTTGTTATTATTTATTTTTTTACTTATTTAACAGTATTGCAGACCTCCGATGGGGTCTAAGCAGGAGAGGTGCAACTTACAAACGCAACAAAGACCGATACAACTAAGAAATGTAAAAATATGGCATCGCAACAATACACTCCGTCGTTCACCGTGGCGCAAGTATAAGTGTAGACATAACGCTTATGGTCAAGAGGTCCAACGAGTCAAGAGGTCCAACGAGTCAAGAGGTCCAATAGCCACGTGACAGCCGAGTCAAGAGGTCCAACGAGTCAAAAGGTCCAATTCGAGTCAAGAGGTCCAACGCGTCAAGAGGTCCAACGAGTCAAAAGGTCCAATTTGTGTCAAGAGGTCCAACGCGTCAAGAGGTCCAACGAGTCAAGAGGTCCAACGCGTCAAGAGGTCCAACGCGTCAAGAGGTCCATCGAGCCTTATTTTTATCTTGTCTGCTTATAATTATATTGCTATTAATGGCTGCTTGTGACGGTTACCGACTGTTTGACCTATTTGAATGATTTTGGACAATACAGCTACTACATACAGGCACTTAGCCCGGGGGAGAGGGCATGCGCCCCCCCCCCGAAATCTTCCATTTTGCTGGGACCTCCTCTCCCCTCCCCCTCATACAGCATTTTGTCATGGGTGGGCTCCCCCGAAACAAAATCCTGGCTACGTGCCTGACTACATAGCTATTGGCGACAAGTATTGATACTGTTTGCCACAATGTATAGGTATTTGAGTGTATAATGAATAGTGCCTGGCGACATATTTTGGACTTGTAGAACTTAGTATCTGTGTTCCCGTGTCTCTGTTCTAGGACACATTTATGCCATTTCTACGGAAGCGTCTCTCAAGTTCCCGAAATATAAAATACAAATGTACCTCAGCATCTAGCGTTTAGCCTTCCCTATCATGTATCTCAGTATTTGTAATCGCATATACTGCCTTGGGTAACTTTGTCTAGTCCCGGGTTCTCGTATGTTCTATTAAAAATATGATGCGCTACTATTTTATGCTTTAGTTTTTATTCACTGAGTTCACCGAATCACTAAAGAGATCAATAACACAACATGGGAACAAGCTCAAATATCCTTGGAGGGCGTCTTTAAACGAGCCCAAATTACGCCACTTGGCGTCAAATAAAGTGTTGCAAATGAATGCGAGCATTGTCTCATTGAAACGTTATGACCACTGCAAGCTAGCGGGTTAATCTGGGCCGTTGGCTTACTCAAAAGCACGGAGCAGCCACAAATACTTATGCTAGCGATATGTAACTCCTTTACTGCGCTTTATTTTTGAGAATGCTGTAAAATAAACCATGAAACGGAACGTTTCATGATTAAGCATTCTTGACACGAATTACCGAACACTTGTCTGTCGATATCATTTATTTTTAGTTGAAATTACGCGATGTGTTAGTCGGGTGGAATTGTAAGATGGTGGGTTAGTTGCTCAATCATTTTTAGAAAATTGGGTCATAGAGATTGAAGTCGATTGAAGAACTGTTCGTGTCGGAAAGCACGTCGACCTCTGAAGCCGATAGATCTAGTGTGTCCAGTGCTAGGCCATGGCGAATGAAAAAATGACTATTTTGACGGGACGTGAACAAATTTAAACAATTACTACAACTTTTAAAAATGATGTCACAGAAATTAAAAAAAAACTATCTTCAGTTATCCTGATGTCGAACGCCGTAATAGTGCTTTAGTGTGGTGGTAGACGTCGAAATGACAAATAACTATGGACATATCTTTCGTATGTGACGAAAGATGTGTTCAAAGTAGTTTTACAATTATTTTGAACCCGGATGTCGAAGTAGTCACTACCTAAACAAAAAAGGCATCTCAAATCGTGGAATGTTAAGACCTTTCCGGAGACGTGTTCGATATTCGCGGGGGAGAGCAACACGGGAGATGCAGATTTACGACTTTGATGTCAGGGGTAGAAAAGCTAAGGCACACAGCCCTGCAGGGCTGCAGGTCCCCAACAAACCAATGTTGCTATAAGCTTGACAGTTTATAACAACAATGATTTCCGGTGTTTACAAATCCAGTGCCCAGCATGCGATCCCCACAGCCCAGCGCGCGCGTATCTGTCGCTTCAGAAACCGAGCAAATCACGGGTCATACGCACGAACACTGGTTACATCACCAGCCAGAAACGATGTATCAAAGCCGTGTTCGTGAGATCCCCCTGCCGTGGGGAAGTTTTCACAGCTTAACTTTTTGCTCTTTTTCCGATATTTTTCTTCTCCGCCTAATTTTGTTAGCATCTCTTTTGTCTGTTTTTTTAATGCGTGAGCATTACCTGGCTCAGTCAGCGAAAAAGCCGTCGGCAAATCCGTCGTCAAAATCTGTGACTTGTCCAACACTCTCCAACACAATTAAAAAAAAAAAAACTGGTCATGAGAGAGGTCACGTGATCAGTTTTTTCCGGTTTGGTCACGTGACCACAGATATATTTTTATTGGTCACGTGACCAGATAGGTCACGTGACCGGAGAGATCACGTGACCAGAGATCCTGATTTTTTTGCCTGTACTTTTTTTACACTTTTTGCCTGTACATATTTCACACCAAGAGATGCGACGAGTCGAGATATCCAATATTGGACCTCTTGACGCGTTGGACCTCTTGACACATCGAGGCACGAGTCAAGAGATCCAATATGGGTCAAGAGGTCCAACGCGTCAAGAGGTCCAACGAGTCAAGAGATCCACGGCGAGTCAAGAGGTCCAACGCGTCAGGAGGTCCAACGCGTCAAGAGGTCCAATATTGGACCTCTTGACTCGTTGGACCTCTTGACGCGTTGGACCTCTTGACTCGGAATCTAGATATAACGGGGTTGCAATTATGGATGCATACGTGGAGCTTGTCACCACAAACGCCCGGCCGTTCCGCTTGATGGATAATTCCGGATTTTTCTAAAATCGTTGATCCCGTGTTAAACGGCCTCAAGCAGCACCTCACTGTAAGTGCCGAAAGTGTTTGACTGAAAGTGGCAGAAAAATCAAAGCTTGCTAGGAAGACGGTTTCTGAATCTGCAAGATGCGGCTGCTGTCACTGAAGATTGTCTGTGCTACGCGTTTGGAACGCTTAGTTCTCGGCGTTAATTTCCAGTACGCTGGACAGGGTAAACTTCACCTGCAAATACTCGCTGTTACGGAAATGTTCGACCGACGCACTACGGGAAATATGAAGAGTTGAGTTCTTGAGGAACTTTCAATGTAGAAAGTCGACCCGGGACAAATCTACAGCATAACGATCGACAACTGAGCGAACATGGTAAAGGCAGTTACACTTCTACCAGAACATGGAATTCCCGCCACTACAAAACCGGATCAGTCCGATTCAGAAGATGAAGACATCAACGCTCCCAGTCTTTCCTCAACAGACGCCTCCCACCTTGATGAGCTCGAAGGAGTCGTTGCCTTTTCAGGCGCTGGGCCTCCACTTCAAGGCATGCGCTGTGTTTGCACACAAGTTGCCACTCGCCGTTCACCACGCACTAAAGGCCCAAGCAGCTGACGAGATTGTAAAAAAAGTGCAAAATGTAGTCCGAAAAAGGAAGTCACCGGCCGCTCTGTGAATGCTTCGGAAGTTTAAACTGAATAAAACAATCCTCGATTGCGCCACGAGGTGGATGTCAACCGTTGCTATGATGCGACGACTGATCGAACGAAAATAATTTTGCAACGATTTCCTCGCTGATAACCACAATCTCCATCTTACCGAACACGACTGGCAGTGAAAAAGTTGTGTAGTTAACTCTCTGCAGCCAGCCGGGAAAGTAACTCTGCAGCTTCAAAAGGAGTAACCGACAATGGCAGTCTTCTACAGAGCGCTGACATCTCGAATAGAAAGCACCGAGATTGACTCCAACTCGCGAAGGTCTACTTGCTGCGGCAATGAAGGTGCAATCACACCGTGCATGACGTTTTGGGTCTTCTTTAACGGTTTATAACTTTCTGGGCATCCTACAATTATAAAGTTAATGTCAAATTAAAGAACTGTCTTTCAAAGAGACTTTAATGTCTCGATATTACGATTATTTTAAGTTGTTAAATAATAATTAAGGTTTTACAACTGAGACACACAGTCTCTAATATTGAAAAATTTATTTCTCGAGTTATACCGTCCCATCGTCCACAATATTTTTACGTAAATGGTCGGTTGGGATATAATGAATTTAAAAAAGTAAGCAACGAACTGTACATATAATGTTGTATTTCAAAATAAAAAATAAAGTATAAAATTGTCTTATTTTGTCGTTGCTATAAAAAACTGAATCACGTCAACTAATCAAAATTACGAGACATTAAGTTACGAAGCATCCTTTGATATTACACTTTCCAGAACTTCCATATCGATATATTACACGTGAAGAGCGTTATTAGACATCAAACGTTTCTCTTTCAGTTACGGCAAATTGCAGTTTCTTAATATGAAATACAATGGCGACACGTGTTCAAGAATAGCTTGATGTGCATTTGCCATCGTGTGCCGCTTGGAACGCCACGTGAAAGACAGAAAAAACTCTAAATGTTAGGGTGTCAGATGCCTGGATGCCCGCAGTGAGCGAGCCAAAAATATCTGCACAACAAGCGCGAGGCTGCGGGTGCACCAAAGCCCGCTTTTGCGCGCGTTCTACTTTGAGTCGGTACCATGCCTGACGCGATCCAAATGAAATAAGAGCCATGAAAGGAATTCCGCCATTTGGGATTCCGCCACGTATGCAGAAAACATTTGAATGTTTCTATCACTTGCAACAATCATTTTCGCAATCGAACTATGCTTGCCGGAATTGTTCGACTATATTTTGTTTCAAAAACCACCTTGGTGGCTTTTTTAAGTGGCAATAATGTTAAAACAAAACGCAAAACATTAAAACGTCTCAGCGGCTCTGAGCCAACGCGCTGGCCCATGAATCCCTCTTTTAGGGTTTACATACCGGCCGAGGTGTCCGCAATCTGACGGAGGCCAATCTGATGGTTGCTTCATCAGCTACGGGCTGATGGAAGCCACCAGCTTTAGCGCCAAGAGCGCAGGGTCATGCAGTTCGTTCTCTTTCTGTGCCTGTGCGGTCGGGCTAAACTAGAGCCACTAAATAAGCTACGCTTCATACCCATCTTGGCGCTTAAAATCATGGTTGGCAGTTATCTGAAGCTTTATCTGAAACTCCAGGAAACGCTTTTCCGTCCTCCGCATATGTTTAAACAGTTGGCGACAAAGCAATGCGATATCTTACATGTGAGCTTCCTAACACCGAGAGTAATGCTGAAGGAGTCGCACTTTTTTGAATCATGACGATCCGCAGTTTTGTCTGCCTTGTACTAAGCACCAAGATGGCGGCGCCCACAACAATATCGGGAAAAGAGTGCCGATACTATAAGCTAGAGCCACCAATTGAGCTCTGCAGCTCATTTAGTGCCACTAAATGAGCGCAGCTTATTTGATTGGCACTACTCTAAGCGTAGTGGCTCTAGGCCAACCCAAGTGCTGTGGGGGATCGTTGGCCGAGTGTGTTGTGGCACCGCAGATCAGAGCACGTGGAGAAATACGCGAGCGCGAGCTCCGTTCAAAGCACGGAGCTCACGCTGCAGAGCCTGCGGGCACCCTGGGTTCAATCGCCCATATGCATCGTACCGGCGTCCGACCGTGTATCACTGGCGACGTGAGCGACCGAAAGCGTCGCTGTGGTCGGCCCACCACAATTGGCCGAATGCTGACTATGACGTCAGCAAAGGATGTCTCATCGACGGAAATAAGATAATGTAAGAACTTCAATTTTGACGGTGTTGGCAGTGTTACTTTGAGAGCGCTATGATTTCAGGCTTCCACCATGCCCATTAGAAACACCATCGAACTTGTTGTTCACAAGGTAACGACGTCACGAAAGGTAACCGAACGAGGGCGCCACCGAAACATCTCGCCGCTAATACCGCGTGATGCACGTTAGAGACCCCAAGCTAGCAATTGTACTGCTCTAGCTAACGTCGAAGTAAATTCACAAATGCCGTCTGTCGCCTCGGTGGACAGTCATGGGGGAATTCCCCATCGTCAATTCTCCGTTTACATGACACTGTTGTGATGGGACGCATGCTGCACTCGCTTCCGTACGCTCGACCTTCGAACACCCAAATGTTACGTCTTGAACGCATTCAACGACAAGAGGGCATCCATGCTTGACGCTCTGGGCGTCCCTCCAAGCAGCGTACAACGAAGAAGCGTACGCTAAGAGACGACAATACACTGCACTCTACTGGTCCGTATTGGAAGAAACCTTATGCAACAGGTCATACGACTGCACAAGTCAAAAACAGGAACTGCCCTTCTACGTCGTTTAGAAGCGAGAACAGTGTCCAGATACAACCACCTTTTACGAACAGGATATTTCTTGGACCCGTCCCTTCGTAGCACGAAATCACCGGGAGTACATAGAAAATACCCCCTGAGCACCAGCCCTCGTTCGAGTACCAGGAACATCTACCAGGCATTCGAAGAAGAAACGGACACTTCAGAACATCGTTCTTCGAAGAATCACTGAAGGAGCTCTCGAGCTAAGGTACCCAAGAGCGCTTAAAACTTACACCGACAGCTCAGTGCACCGAGGCCGACGAAGCGCAACTGCCGCTTTTGTCATCCCAGCGATGAAAATTCAATGGAATGACCGATTTGATAAATTGGTATTGTCAACATCCGCCGAAATGAAGTCCATCAAGACTGCTCTGACCACACTTGCTGAAATTAACGCAGACTGGCATAAAAAAACTAGCTGTCGTTATAACCGATTCCCACACATCCCTCAGGAGGCTTGCGACGGGAGAGCGCCTTTAGAGCGCACGACACTAGAGCGCCGACGTTAGAGCGCACGACACGAGGGCGCTGCGACAGTAGCGCGCTTGACATTAGAGCGCACGACACGAGAGCGCATGACCAGTTGAGCGCACGACACGAGAGCGCACGACCAGTTGAGCGCGCGACACGAGAGCGCACCCCAGTTGAGCGAACACCGCAAAATGTGTGATGTACCTGCGGCTCCAAAGACAGAACAAAATTGTGTGACTTATGGGATCGGAGCATTGGTGATTTTTGATTGATTGAATATGCCTTTAATAAAAAATAAAACTAAAACGGGTACGACTCTTTCTAAGAAATCAAGCCATTCTTCTGGGGTTCAACGAGAACATACACGATCAAAAACGTAGCATCAACGGAAAGCAAAGTGCGGACAAGAGCGTTCTAAATATGAACCTAAACAAAACTTCCACCCGAGTTTCGAATGTTAAAGTTATATTGATTGCTAGATTTCGAAGGTGAGCTTTTCTTCGCACCCGTCGGTTTTCCGGTGAACTTCTTTCCGCTGCCCATTTTCAATAGGGTGGCAGATACAAAAGGTGAATTAAACACCATACCGTGTCCCTTACCCCATACATGTTTCAAACGGAGAAGCTTTGCTAGCAGAATCCAGACTGATTGAAATGCAAGATTTTTCTGGAGCAGAATGTTTGTGGAAGCTTTGAGACTACTGTGCCTGCCGCACCGGATGCTGTCGGTCTCGCCCCAGCGCTCTACCCCTCTGCTACGCTGACATCAACGCATATTTCCTTTTCATTGTCGGCACAGATTCCCAGATTAAGTGTTTAGTACAATTGTCATTTGTGACAATATGAATGGTTGGCGTATGACACTTGGCACGAGAGCTCCTTTCCCGAAATTGATCTTGAAAACCCCAGAATACGGGGAAGCATGCTACATGTTGCTTCTTTCCTTTTGAACGTTTTAAAATAATTTAAAATAAAAATTAGTGAGGTCGGTGGTGAGCTTTATCAATTAAAATCAAAGAACTAATGAAGCTAGGTCAGCTGCAATGTTTTTTTTCTGTGGAAATGGACGCCACAAATATTCAGTCTTTTTTTTTCTGCTTTCCGCTTTTTGTAACACTTGATTTGTCACACGCAAAAATTTCGTCGACTCATTCGCAATGTCCTTGCTGAATGCCGCGGCGTAAATCCCCGCCAATTTCACATAAAACACGCGATGTCTGAACAAGTGGTCGGTCGGGTCGGGCCACTCGCGCTGGACTGGTTGTGCGCTCTCCGGGCGCTCTAATGACACGCGCGCTAATGTCGCTGCGCTCTCGAGTCGCGCGCGCTAACGTCGCGCGCTCTAACGTCGCGCGCTCTAACGTCGCGCGCTCTCCGTCGCGCGCTAACGTCGTGGCGCTCTACTGTCGGCGCTCTTGTGTCGTGCGCTCTAGTGTTGTACAGCCGCTTGTGACACTAGGGTCTCGTGATGAAGAAGTTAGGATTCTATATCTACTGAAACCCTCGTAGGAAAAAGCCTCACAGTACGGATTTCAATGGGTACCTTCACATGTTTGAGTTCCGGCGAACACCAGAAGCTGACCAACTAGCGGCAGATGCACATAATCCAAGTCCCCTCAATACAAAGTCCTGGTTAAATTTTAAGAACTGCTTTTTCCTGGTCGAGGAACACATCGAATCATCGCTCCTTTGAGCCGGGCGACATACCAACCCTACATCACCAAGAAATGTCCGCGTGCAAACAACCGCCTTCTAACGCGTTTGCCGCACCCAATAGTCCATTTGCTAAATATTTTCTATGTAAAATAGGTGTGGTGAGCAGCCCATTCTGTACAACGTGCAATGAAGAAGAGACGGTTCGGCATCTCTGCTTCTTCCTGTGAGGATCGCGAAATACTGCGAGGGTGATATTTTCCAAAAGCTCCCGATGTTTTTGGCGAGTAGAGCGCAGGAAACTGCAGATATTATATTTCCTTCTGGATACGTACGCCGACGCCATAAACTACAGCGACTACTTCTACACTTCTGTGACCTCTACAGGCCTATCCGACAGAGTGTAACAGTCCTTTACGGATATGTGTCCTGCTGGGAGCAGAGGACCCTGTGCCTTCGAAGTAAAGCAGGCGCTGGCGCACGTGCGTCTCGTGCATGTGGCGTGTGTATGTGCGTGCTCGTGTTCTATACACCAACTCATGTTTACAAACAAACCGGAGCGCCCGGAGCGCCCCTAGCGGACGCCACCGGCGGCGCGCATGCGCGATAGGGGTGTGGGCAAGAAGCTCGCCGTCGCCCATAAACACACCATTGAAATACGATGTTGTCGGCGTCAGTGTGAGTCCCCCTGCCCTTTTTCGCGTTCGAATTGTTGCTTCTACGTCGTCCTGGCGATGTCTGACTACTTGAGCGGCGTCAGCGAAATTACCGAGGCTCGTTACACCGCAAAACTTCGCGTGAATAGTGGGACATGTGGCGATTCATTCCGCGTGGACGCCGCAGAATGCACGCTAAAACCTGATTCGCATGATGAGATTTCGCTCAAAATTTTCAGTCGCGACGCCGCTCGGGCTGCAAAAGCGTGAACCGTAGCTGAGATGGTCGACGTCGATACTGAAAATCGCAAGCAGAATTGGACCAACTGAATTAGGCATAACAAGTCGGTGATGGTCACTGGTAACAATGATCAATATCTCCTTGTATCTACTGTTTACATCGAGCCTGCTTACCAATCTTCAAATTTAAGTCTTTTGAGGCCTGCACTTACTTCTTATCGCAAGCACCGGGCCCACATTTGGTCTACGGACCGGCGTCGTCTAAGAGAGCAGACGACAAGCAGAAACGTTTGAAAGAGCAGACGACAGTTCGAACAATCAGGCGGCCGTTTGAACTTGAAGACGCACTGAACGTAGTCCGCAGGTGGTCCGCACAACTTGACGGTTTTCTGGCGTTCATGTTGGAACAAAACAAATAAATCTGATGACCACAAGTATCCGTGAATTCAACCCAAAGTGCTTCCCGCCCAAGCAATCGTTGTCCGACGGCGTCTGCTTTTCCCTTTTCACGGCACATATCCAGATTCTCGGACGAACCGAGCACGTGAAAACTGACCTTCAAACCTCTCTCGACACTTTTGGTACGGCCCCAGTCGCGGCGTTTTGACGAGAACGCAGGTTTTTGTCTGGTTCCTTTCAAAACAACGCAGGAATACACGTCTGGCATGGGGACTTCTGCCCACAGCCCCAAACCGGAAGTGCGACCGACGCGCCACCACCGCGCCGTGACGTCACGGGAGATGAGTCTCGTGTATACATTCGTCACTATCATCCTAATTGCCATCCCTTTTATACTTTTCGTACTCCCCTTTTTTCGTCTCTCTCCACTCTCTTTCTCATTTCTTCATTCTCTCTCTGGGAGAAACAGTTCTGCAACCCCTGCAAGAACAACATCGCCCTCACCTCTACGACAAGTGTGCAGTTGCATTTCACTAGCCATTCTGTTCGCCTATAAAAGAGCTGCTAGACGCGATCATCAATCAGGCTAACGGCCCGCTTTCTATACCTAAACTTCATTGATTTTTTGTTGTTGTTGTTGTCGAGTCAACAAAACCCAGAGTGACCGTAGACAAGAATTTCTAGCATTGGTATTGGGAAGGTGGTAAAATTACCTTAGGAGACTAAGGGAAAATTCAGGAGCAGACAGGCAGGCTGTCAATCCTTTACAATGTGCTGTCAGACAAGATCAAGATGCAAGTAAGACTGCAACGCATTTTGGTGGTTGTTCACACCATCATTGTATTTGTTTACTGATACAAATTAAATTTCTTAATGTATGGTGAAATAAACCCAGCACGGGAATTTCACAGCGGTAGCAACAAAGGTAAATACTGAAACACCTTGATGTGTTTACGTTGGTTTCTCAAGTAGCGTAGTTCAATCCCCATCCCTGCCCGTTTCGATTTGGATTAGCATCGTACCGGCGTGCGGTCGTGTATCACTACTGCGTGGTGCATGTTAAAGACCCCAGGCTATATAAGCAGTGGTACTACACTGGCTAAATTTATCATCTACAGCTGAGACACGTACCAGACGCCCGTTTAGGTTGTATAAACACACATACAACACAATTATTATTGTTAAGTAGCATCAAATCCTCCAATGCACGGTGAGCGTGTTCGTACAGCCGTTGGAAGCAAATGGCGTCAAAGCACTCGCTCGCATCACGTGCCGAGCGCGTTCATGCAGGAATGGTTGTCGGTAGTTGTAAGAAGCGCCAAACGTGAATTTTATTAAGGGATAAAATTTTGTGAATGCACGATCCCACAGCCGTGGTCCAACTTTAACTAAGAATACATTTAACTTTGTCTGATTACAACGAATGGAGCTGCTAAATATTTAAAAAAGAGGCCAGCGTAAGACACAGAATGAGTTACTTGGGTTCCCGGCTGCAGTGCTAAGGAAAGATGCATCTTTTATGTATGAAAAATAATCAAATTTAAAACCGCTGTGAGCCATTGATCGGAAGTGTGGAAAGCCTGAAACTGACCGCGGTACTAAGGACCTTTTGATGTAACTCCTCATTGTTGTATAGGGGAATTAAAACACTGATCCCAATAAGTTATTATCTCGTTCAAACTTTGCCATATTCGTAATTGTCGAGTTATTGGACATGGCCGGCATTGCGTGCAAGGCGAGATGCGCGTTCCTATACAAACGCATGCTCACTCAATGGCCGGATTAGGGTCATGGAATTTTAAGTCTGATCCCCGTACAAAAAAAATATGTCTGCTGGAAATACACTAGGGATAATTTTGAGCTTGTGTCCAAATACGCGTAAATGTGTGATGGAAGCGCCTCAAAATATGTCTGAGTTGGTAAATATTTGGGATACGTGTCTGGTACTTCGTACTTTGGATGCTTGATGCCGTTTGCTTGGCTTGAGCCCCGGAATGAATAGCAGACTTTATTATGGGGATCGGCTTGTTTCCTTCCCCTTGTAGTTGTGTTGAAGACGACTGTGGTGTCCGAGGAATGTGTTTTGTGCAAGCCGGCTGTAGTTTCGACGATGTGGACACGCAGTTGCTCGTCGCAAGGAGATGATCGCTCTCGTCGATTGGATATTGCCGCGCGCTGGGCCCAACAAGCAACGCTCGGTCACGGAATTCTAGAAGACTCGCGTTTCTTCTTACTCGTGGCGTAACTTTAATCATTTCATCCTGGGGCCCTAAACTCGTCAAACACAAAGTTGGAGCCCAAAGTTCGAGGACCTTGCTAACTGGACGTCGGCGAAAAAAGCGCCGAGTCATCGGCATGATAGGCCCATCGGTGCGCTCTGTCAACCTCGGCCTCAACTTTGTGTTTGACAAGTTTAGAAGCCCTAGTTTCTTGTTCTCGAAAGTGCCTGTTCATTCTCGCCCCGAGGGCGCGACGCTCGAAGCATCTTTGCCGAATATTCGAGCTATAGTAAGTTAGAGGTCAAGAAGGTAGCGGCAAATGCCCTTCAAAGGGGATCATATATCCCTCCGCCACCTCCGTATCCAATAGCGTCCCATCGTTTCCGTGACGTTGCGGCTAACGCGCGAGGAGGGTCTTGCCTTCCTGTACATGTTTGCTTTATCTTTAGACTTTGACTTAGCATTGTGGAAGCCACGAAAGGGAGATTACAGTTTTCCCCTCCGATGGAAAGAAATACGACTTTCGGGGATTAAGTTCCCACTCCGATGGATACAAATGCTGCTCTCAGGGGCTTGGTTCCCCTCCGATGAATACAAAGGTCGCTTTCTTAAAAGTGGGATCGAAGACCAGTTGACATTACTCTGTAGCCAATATCTATCCATTGAAGCGGAACAAGGAGCGTTTCCAGTGAACTCTTCTTTCGACTGCGGAAGGATTTGAAATGGGCGCATCACGCTTGTGGGAGGAGCTTCTCCTGCCTTCTTGACTTGAAACCGTTTATAGTCACGCACCCTAGATAAGGAGCTGCGCAGAACCTTGTCGAGTCAGTCTCGCTCTCGCTTGCTGTTAAGCCGCCAAATCGCCGCACGCTTTTCTGCTGTCTCGACGCTCGTTCTTTATTTTGTTTGGCACAAGTTCGCAGATTAAACCTTTATTTTTAGTTCACTTTTCATCCTCTCGTCGCCTTGCTTCGTGACAATATGTTGTACTTTTTTACATACAACTCCAATAAACGCCGCGATAAACGCCGCAGCATACTGTTTTCGCGCAGCGGGAACAAAATAAAGTAGCCATCTTGGGCAGCTGTGTGATCACGCTTAGGACGCAAACGACAATCCGCTCTGCTACCGGTCAAGCGGACAACGGGTGCACGAAAACGGTCTACTAAAACTTTCTATTAGCACGACAGTCTGCAAAACGTCGTTCGAAAGATGAGCCTACGGAGCAGAGAGCAGTGAGGGTGTAAAAAGATTGATTTGACTCTATAGGGAGTCATCCTAACGAACCCAAACACAACGCCGCACGTCGAGAGCATTAATTCAAAATATCGAGTCAAATAGCCCATTCAAAAATACATCTCAAGATTTGTAATGTGAACGAAATGCTAATTTTACATTCCTTATGGCATTTATTCATCTCTGACGGTGTTGTATTTCCCACGGTCTCGACGGGAGCCTGCGGAGCTTCGAGCCTGCTAAGCCTTCGGATTGTGACAGTCCGGTACGCAACAGTGCCTCTTACAGCTTTGATTGCTCTCCTGCGGAAGCATCAAAAATTGTACGCGACAAGACCAAAAACTTGTTTAACCTACACCTTCAAAGTGATGCATAAACAGCACCATCAGCAAGCAGACTGGCGAAAGGGCACTCCCAGTGTTGCAAATATCTTGAGCTATATGGTGCGACGGGTCACATCAGACTCGAATGCCCTAAGTCACTGACAGCTCATGAAGCGCAAGGCCTAGCAAGTCCCGAGCATTTCATTATCGCTCCTGGTGCCAATCGGATTGCGGCATAGCCAATAAGAAAGCCGAACAACCAATCACGAAGCAAGAAGCGTGAACATGATAGGCCACGCCCGGGGTTTCTTAAGCTAGCTTTCAGTGACAATGGCGAAGAAGCCGCGTATCAGATTGTCCCAACTTAATTGCATGCGCAAGTAGAGTCAGTCCGTACTAACTTCATTTTTTTTAATAATCTTTTTTTGCTTTGTTTTGGGTGGTGGCACAGGACATGACTAACATGCAAAGCGCCGAGGTTGGAGAAAATATCCTTTTTATACCCAGCGAATAAACCGAAACTTTATACAGCCTATTGTCCCCCCGTTTCACTAGATCGCGTTTATACTTTGAACTGCATTCTCTTAAGCGCATTTTCGCCGATACGCTGGATGGTATAAGCAGTTCGCGGAACGGCAAGGGCACCAGCACATGGCATTCGAAAAGTTTTGGCGTGCAGTAGTAACAGCTCAGCTAAAACCTGCCCTACCGTGTCCCTGCCTTCTTTATTACTGCACGTAACTAATTATGTCGCCTTCATTCTTCAAATGTAGAGTGGTAAATTGTCCAGTGCACTACGACTGCTAACCTGTGGTCTTTATTTTTTTTAACGATAACAATAAAGTGGCGCTGGGAGAACTTGAAAGTACTTTTCCTATACAATTTATTTAAAAAAAAAGCTTCGTGTTTATGTTCATTTATTAAGAACTATCTAAGAAACGTAACGTAATCCAATTGATAACGTAACGAGTAAAGTGATTAATTGCTTTTACGTGAGTGATTAGTAATGGCAACTCATTACATTTAAGGCCGAGTAACTAGTAATTGCCATTCATTACATATTTCGAGTAACGGGCACAAATCTGCAAGATAGATGCATTCATGTTCCAAACTGTTCAAAGTTCGTGCCTTTCTGTCAAAATCATTTCTTGTCGACAACTAAGCCACCAACAAAAATGGTTCCCTCGTACGCGCGTTTGTAAATGAGCTGCGGCGATGACCCGTACCAACTATATATCTGCCGGCAAAACAAGGAGCCACAAAGAAACTTTAAAATCGATACAGAAGCATGGTTAGAGGCAGAATTACCATAGTATTCACTGTGTACGGCGCACCCAAACCAAAGTGGCTTCCTTTATACTTGTCCCAAATCAGTATTCGTATCATGATCCAGGGCTCTAACTCGAGCACGAACAGCAAAAGGGTTCTTTGCCGTGTGCGAAGGAATCGCACAAGCACAAATCACTTGGATCTTAAAGAATTCAGGTCGTGTCTTTGGGTTTTTCCGCAAGTTCCGGGCTTGAAATAACCGAAATGAACTCATTGCTATACCTGGGCAAGGGCCTCCTCTGTTCGATGAGAACGCGGAGAGATCGTCAGTAGGCTAAGAAAAGCGAGGTCCGAGCTGAGTCAAAGGATGCACTTTTTACCTTATGCTTAATAAGGCCACTCTTTCGTAGAATCGACTCATGCAGATATCTCTCTGGCATGTCATCCAACCGCCTGCCTGGCGTAAACCCGTAATTTGTCTTTCACGTCCAACTCGCTGTCTCTTCCCGTATTTAATAGCCAAGTGTTCCCTTCTCGCTTTTCTTTGGGTACAAACGTATGCCCGTGAAAATTTTCAAAAGTAGTGCTCCCATAAATTTATTTAAGTAGGTAGAGTGTGCATTCATTTTTCCTCAGTGACTGTGACCATCCCTTACTTATACAGAACAGTCATTAACTGTATCGGGTTATTTGTAGTTAGCGCTTCCATAAAAGAATAAAGTTTTAGGCTATGGCATTCAACGCTCGCCTTATTAAGGCCACTGAGGAGATTATGGAAATAATTTCTAAGGTTGATAAGGTGCTCTTACCGTATTTACTCGAGTAATAGCCGCACTGTTTATGAAGAAAACCTGAGCGTTCGCTTTTCCGCGGAACATGTGGCTTGCCAATCCCTGCGATCGGCAGCATGATTCCAGCGGTTTACAGGACAGAGATAACGTCTTTGTGCGAAAATACCATCTGTGAAGATTGCATTCGTATGGAGAATCGTGTTCTCGATCTAGTTATTCGCTATGATTTTTATGCGCAACGCGATGATTGGCTGAATATGTGTTCTGCGGGAAAGCAGACACAACGGCCTTGTTCATAAATAGTGCGGCTATTACTTAAATATGGTATATGAAAAAAGAAATGAACGAATGATTGACTGAATGCTTTATTTCAATGTTTTCTCCCGATTGAAATATTTATTTAATTTGATTGGGAATATTCACTCATAAAAGAAATTATTAAGTTATCATTAAATATTCAGCAGTTTGACGGAGTCACGGGCTTTTTAAAACGGGCATTATCAAAGAATATATAAATTTCAAATACTGTAAACGACTTATTTTTCGCGGGATCAATATTTCGCGACTTAGGTCAAAGCTGAAGTTTTCGAATAATTCGCGGGTTCTAATTTTCGCGACGCGGTGGGATCTCAATATAGATTCCAATGTGTTTACATTTTACCGGAAATGTCCGCGGGACCTATGTTTTGCGAATTGTGGGCAATTCGCGAAAATTAAGTCGTTTACAGTATGTTGAAATAAGTAAAACCTTATGTCACTTTGATGAAGCACAAGCAAACCATATTACTAAAAAACAAATATTGTTGTGTGCATGTTTATACAGCCGGAAGTTAGTCTGCCCCAGTGGGCGTCTGGTGTCTCAGCTGTAGATGGGCAATTTATCCAGTGCGGTACAACCGCCAACCTGGAGTCTTTAACGTGCACCACGCAGTAGAGATACACGACCGCACGCCGGTACGATGCTCATTCAGATCGAAACGAGCCTCAGGAGTTGAGATTGAACTCAGGATCCCTGGGTACTTCAGCGCGAGCTTTCGCTTCACCTGCTCCGAGCCGGTGTGCGCTAACCTACTCGGGCACCGATCCCTCCACCAAGGGATTGAAAACAATAACAAAGTGGACTAACATGGAAAGTATTATACAGACGTATATTAACCTATAGCCTAAGTACGTAAAGAAGCTAGAATAAAACAAAAAATGGTCTCACCCCTACCCGCGTCATTGAATTATTATCCACAGCCTTTATGAATATCATTGAATGCAGAAGTTAATTGCTGATATCTTTTATGCTATGTATGGCATACAATATGCGTTTCGTTGAGCTACCAATTACTCTCTTAGTCGAAGCTGTTATGAGAACGTGAAATGGCTAAGAATATTTCAACCTATAAAACTATTATAATGTATACTGCTTTGTTGTAGTCGCTAGACGCCTCTTTTTTAATATTTTAGGATTTCTTTTTTTACAATGTAAACAAGTGTTCGGTATGGTGATAGTATAAAACATTAGAGGAAGCACGTAACTACTTAAAAAAAAACATGCTGATTGTTATTTATGTTTTTGTTTCTTTACTTTATACCTGATGAAAGTAGGTCAGTTTTAAAATACCAACGAGTTATAACGTTGGATAAAAATAAAAAGAGATAACAAAGATCAAAGGTTTGTCTTAATTCTATTGTTTTCACCCATTTGAACGCCTGGTTCACAACGTATAACGTTCGTGAACCAGGCGCCCGAAATTACAATGTATCCACGATCGTATTTAATATTCATATTAACGAAAGCTGATAACCATAATTAAAATTTGTTGACTTTTGAATTTTGACAGCGACAGTGCGGTCGGTGCTTTTGTCGAGTTCTTCTTGTACGCAGTTCCATTTAGGTTACAAGAATATAAATATCTTGGTAAAAACTACACTAGTGTCATCAGCATATAAATGCAACATAAATTCTAAAATCGCGGTTTGCGTTTACAATGTAGATAAAAAAATCTAAATTAAAGGGCCCAAACTAGTTTATACCCCGGGAACCCCATTATTGTGACTTAAATGCAGTCCGTTAAAAGTAACGAAATTACTTGTAATCACTTACATTTATCAGTAATTTTGTTAGTGAATAATTACATATATCAGAAGGTAATTGTAAAGGAATATCCTTACTCCTTATACGTAAGGAAATTATTGTAATTCGTTAATTCTTTGTTTTATTCATGGCAGGCAGTGCAGTGCTGTGTGTGAAAGTGATACAATCGAAAGAGCTCGATTGGATGCTGAGTGAAAAGAATTATGCCTTCAGAAGGTGGAGACATGAAGTTGCGTGATCGGTCTAGTCGGAGCGTCCTGCAACCACCACTCCCAGACACGTTGTAGCGCGCCGATAATTTTCTTAGTGCAAATTTGCCCATCGGAAGTCGACAATTGCCACTAGAGCTTTTAGTCAGCAAAGAAAGTGCATTGCCAATAAGTGACGTTATCGGCATGTGCAACGTAAGAGGAATCGAAGAGACTTTTTTTTCTCTCCAGCTTGACAATGCCCATCCTCAGAAAAGACTCAAACTCAGAAGGCAATTTCCAACTTTTGTTCGTCTGTACTCCTTAAACCTGATCTGGCGTCATCGGATTTTCATTTCTTTGGGACACTAAAAGATGCACTGCGCTAAACAAAGTTTCAAAACAACAATAGCATAGTTTGTGAAGTGAATGCATGCTACAAGGTGTCACCAAAAAAATTAGTTTTTTTTTTATTGCAAAAATAAACTAGGCATTGCCGAATGCTCATTCTCCGCCCGAAGGTAGCGCTAGAGGTCACAACCAGATGCCAAAGTTTCAGCCCGATCCGATACCTTATTTAAAAGTTATAAATGATTTTCTGAAAATGTTAATGGTAAAATGGCGGCCGACGGAGTTTTCGAATACATGGGGCCAGGCACGTAGCTAGGATTTTGTTTTGGGGGGGGCCCGCCCATGACAAAATGCTGCATGAGGGGGAGGGGGAAAAGGAGGTCCCAGCAAAATGGGAGATTTCGGGGGAGGGGGGGGGGGGCCGCGCCCCGTGGGCCTCCCACCTGGATACGTGTCTGCATGGGGCTCTATGGCACCAGAAACCGAAAACGGGCAAAAATGGGCTTCATTTTCCCATTGAACTTTTCAGAAAATCACTCATAACTTTTGAGTAAGGTATCGGATCGGGCTGAAACTTTGGCATCTGGTTGTGACCTCTAGCTCTACCTTTGGGCGGAGAATGAGCGTTCGGACATGCATAGTTTATTTTTGCGGTAAAAAAAAAAAAACTGTAATTTTTTTTGTGACATTTTGTGCATGAGCAGAAAACGAGCTGGTACCCGGAAGAGCATGCATACCCTTCTTCCACAATGATGTAAAACAAAAAAAAAATCTGAGCAGAGATTACGAAAAGAAAAATAGCACGTATGCAGGAAAGGTGCAGTAATATTCGATGTGAATTTCATATAATTTGAATAAACAGTTTTTGAGAAAACAAATGTCGGGCATTACCTTTTGAGCAATCCTTGTAATCTCACTGTTTGTGCATCATTACCGAGGCATCTGCTGTTCATGAGCACAAAAATAACCAAGTGAATTAATTATTTATTAATTAATTTATTAATTATGTAATGAACGAATGCATGAATAAATTAATGAAGGAATGAATGAATAAATAAATAATTAATTAATTACTAGCAAGGCGGTATAGGGCTGAATTTTCGGCGTCAGATACGAGGGGACAACGCGGGGCGTTGATTGGACACGAGCGTTGCGTCATCGCTTCGGCTGTGCTCGTGTCCTCACTGATTGGACACGAGTCCCAGCCGAACGCTGACGCAGAACTCGCGTCCAATCAGCGCCCCGCGTTATCCCTCCTGTACCCGACGCTGAAACTTCAGCGCTACGGCCTCGTTATTTAGGGGGTCTAGGTGTACCCAGACTTGTACGGTACTCATTGCAGGTAACATAATTACTTGTAATCAATTACTTTTTGGAGTAATTTTGCAATAATTTGACTACATTTATCGGGAAGTAATCGCACGACTAATTTGATTACTTTTGGAAGCAGTAAAAGGACTTCTAACCGTTAATAGTTTTCCTCCTTTTTCGGTGGCGCCCTTTGTTTGCACAAGTTTCCTGCCCCTGCCAAAGAACCTTCCAACCAAGGGTAGTTTATAATTCGGTGATTCTAATCAATAATGAGCATTATGAAAGACCCACCCTTTGCAAACCTGCAGAACGATCTCGTTTTAGAAATCTGAAGTAACATCAGAAAGGTAACGGTTGCTTTATTCAAGTAACGTTCAATTTCCTTTCTTCTCAAGTAATCGAGTGATCCGATTGAATACCTTTTAAACCGCGAGAGTAATTGTAATTATAATCAATTTCTTTTTTTTCGAGTAACGTGTGCAAGACTGGATGTACCTGACTCCTCCATGAGCCGCGCATGCGCACGATAAAAATAGGAGGACGGCACGGGCCCCTCACTTTACCGCGCATGTATGTGTGCTTCAATGTAGCAACCGGACTTGTTTTCTCTTTTTTTTTTCTTCGTTTTTTGTGGTGACTTAAAGAAATGCATTAAAACATATTCACGAAAGCGTCCGCTGTTGCAGGCGTCCTCTCTGCGGCCAGCGAGCGTAGGGGCAGTCCAGGACAGCGTCGGACGTCGTGCCGGGACCGCTCCAGGACCTGCGGGGTGCGGACGGCGCCTCGTCGAAGCGGGGAGGCGGCGACAGGGCGCGTCTGCGGCGCAGCATCGTGCAGCTGGCCAGCATGCTCAAGTGCGTGTCCGGCTGCAATCCGCTCAGCTACAGGGGCTACGGCTGCTTCTGCGGATACAGGGGCGACGGCATGCCCGTCGATCCCATCGACAGGTAACTGGACTCGGTGGCAGCGCCCATAAAACGAATTTGAAGGAAGGCAAGAGCATTCTGAAAGTAGCGTAAATAATGCAAGAGCTGCTTTGCTCGCCTGTTTCTTTTTATGCTTTAACAAATTGTGTAAAAAGAAAAGAAGCGATGAAAAATTGTTTAGCATACACAGAATGTAGATACATACTCCAGCTACTTCTCCACATAATCACAACAGAGATTTGGGCACTTATTATGAAGTAGCACAAGCTTTTGGATGCTCTGACCCCAAAAAAGGCTGCAGCCTGGATTTTCGGCCATTCCATCGCGGTTTCAACGAGACTGTCAGTCGCCACAGATGCTCCTTTTCTGACTCCCCCATTAAGGACGTATGTCCGTCCTTCCCGAAGCTTCGTGCAGTTTTCTCCACCCACATTGAATGTCTGTAGCGAGTGGAATGACTGAGAGCCTTCACGGCAAACCTCTTTGGGGAGGACATCCGAAAGCCTGTGTCACGTCATAATAACTGCCTTAGTTTCTGTGAAAAAGTAGCTAAACTATGTGCCTACATTTTATGCGCATTAAACCATTATTCACCACATTAGTTTTTACCCAGTTCAACGAAACTTAAACAAGAAGAGAGCCTGATTTACACGGAAACCCCGGCTTGAAAACTTAATAAAAGCAATACAAAAACATGATGACAATGACGTAGGTTTCAGCGCCTCGCGCGGCGAGCTTTGAATAAGTTGACACAATTTGGGAACCGTGAAACATTTAAAAAATTTATATCGTTGATACACGGGTCAATCAGGAAGTCGCGAGTGGTTTTATAAAGTCCATTATAGTCAGCAACTGATCGACAGATAAATATTTATCATAGGCTCTTCAAAAAATAATTTCGGGAATTCGAGACCTGTCTCAGGACCAAGACTTCCAAACCAACCATTTAAATGTTGGTGTCATTTGTCTTTCGCATACAGTCAACAGGATAAGAAAGTGCCCGTAGAGATGTTTTACAAGATTTTGCTCACGTCTCAAAAAAGTACCGCTTCTCTTCAGGTGTGTCATTTTCAGGTAGAACCTACAGTACACCTAAGAGCGAAGAACGCAGGCGTTCCGCAGAAACCTACATTGGTCAGCGCGTAAAAATCAGACTATAAAAAAAATAACTTGACGAAGACGAGAAATCTTTAAAGTGTTCGTTCAATGTTTTAATATTTTGCTATAATAATTTTGTTTTTCCGTAACCCGATTTTGTTCAAAAAAAGTAAGTAAAGCGATATCTCTTTTTTTCTTAAATACCCCACTCAACCTGGACACAACGATGGCTAATGTATACCTTCTTGTGTGAATACAATTACGCACCCTTGGTTCAGAATTTTCGGCTACCCACACAGCCCCCATTTCAATTGACCGGCAGAAGATCAGCCGCAAGCACTACAGGATTGATTGACTAAATAACTTTGTAAATAGAGGAAAGACTGTTTAGAAGCATTCTCAAAAATGTGTTTAAATGGCAGTCTCATTTAGGCAATACTTGTGCGGTACTCCTGACAAGTACTGAAATTACTCGAAATGGACTACTTGTTTTAGTTATTTTGTAAACATTTAATTACTTTTATTAACAAGGTGACAACGAGCGTAGTCTGATTACTTTTGGATGTACTAAAATCCCTTGTAACGGTCAAAATCTTTCCCTCCCTTTTTCTAATGCCGCTCTTTGTTTCTACAAGTTTTCTACCAAGGAATCCTCGAACCATATGTCTCCGACAGGAGGGTTGGTCTACCAAAATTGATGGATTGAGAAGATAAGTATGTTGTAATTCGGTGATTCTAATCCAAAATTGGAAAATGCCATTCCCGTTTTTAAACCGGCAGAAAAGACTGCGCTTTGAAAATGTGAACTAATCAAAAAGCAAACGGTACTTTTTCACGTAATGCTCAATTACTCTTCGTCTCAAGTAACCATGTAATCTGATTAAATATTTATTAACCAAAAGTAATTGTAATCTATATATTTTGTTGTTGTTTTGTTTTAGTAAGGTGTACGAGACTGTATATTTGGGCTAGTGGATACAAGGAACAGAAACGCAATTGAGCAGAAAAGATTACAACGAAATTTTAGCCCCTACAACAATCTGCAAGAACAAATGTCAATAAAGGGGGGAAAATACACCACTGTGCGTGCAGACAGGAGACCCCCCCCCCCCTTCCCGACCCCCTTCCCCCTTCCCCAAGCTTTCATTCGCAGCGTTAACTGCACTCGTGCATCAATTAAAATTTTAAAAATCAAATGCCGACAAACGAGCCGCACACACCAACTCCCCTTTTCTGTCAATCTTTGCTCAGACTTCATCGGATTGAATCGTCGACCAAACGCGTTCAACCAACACCACATGGGTTGCAAGTAGTAGTGTCGAATTTTCTACGTGTCCTACTGGCAGCCATCGTGGGACACGTATAATGGACACGGGTGCTACGTCATCGTTGGGCTGTAGCTCGAGTTCGGTCGGCCATAGCACGATTCCCAGCCGAACGCCGGCACAGGTCTCGTGTCCAATACGTGACCGACGCTGAGTCTCAGTGGCTGACGTATGAAATTCAGCACTACGGTTTTCTAGATAAATTTCGTTCATCCCTAAGCTGACAGTGTGTTGTGAGCCACGCGCTTTCCGGACCAATCAGCCGCCTCCCTTCCATCACTTGACCCCGCTCTCTGCGCCTGGGTAGGGGCAGGAGCGTGAGCACGTGGCGAAAAACAAACGTATGACTGGTCCAGCGAGCACGTGGCTTCCACCGCACTTGGGTGCTTAGCGGTCCTCCGGCGCGTCCGCCCACTAGCGGTCATTCTTCTCTGGAGCTGCAGGAAGAAAGGGGTATCAAGTGCTCGCTGTCGACAGCGGCAGCCGCATCTGGGCGCCGACGCGTCTGCGGTGTCCGTCCTTATCAGAGCATGCCGAGGCGGTCCGCAGCCCACTTGGGCAGCCGAGAATCTCTGCTTGGCTGCAGCCGCACCAGGCAACTTCGGTCCGGGAAGTCGTACGGCGTCGGCGGGGAAAACGCGCCGCTGCGCAGCGCTTCCCCGAACGAGACCTTCGCTGCGAAATGCGGGGAAGTCGATAGTTTTCGACGTATGAATTGTCCGCCGCAAATCACGAGGTCTTTTGTAGATGAGCGTTCTGCCAAATGAGGCGACCTGTGGGGAGTAGTTGTGGACACTGTCCCCACTCTAGAGATCGCGCAGCATCCACGAAGTAACGAGTCTTTGGAACAAAAATAAATAGTACTGTGTTTTTCCCATCGCGAAAATGGACTAAGTATCGCCGTAGGCTCTGTCTTTGCCAAAATGTAGCTCTAGCAGTTGGGACCAGATGCCAAAGTTTCCGAATTTAAGCATTTTTAACGGTGTCTGCTACCAAGACGGGTCCCGTTGTATCATTTAAATTTTTTTTCGAAAATCATTTGTTACGTTTGAACCAGATAACGGTAAGTACAGAACCTTTGGCATATATGGTCCCAATAACTGCAGCTACATTTGGGCGGACACTGAGCCTTCGACGATGCCTAGTTTATTATTGCGGTAAAAAAAAATAGGGTTTTCTTTTTTTCCGAATACCCGGTGTAACATCTTTCTGCCGGTCACACGACTTGTACAAGTGAAATACCAGCCTCGCAACACATGAGTATTCACCAAAAGCCACAGACAGATTATGACCTCCAGTAAACGGGCAGATTATTTCAATACTGTCGCGGACTAGGGGAAGGGGGGGGGGGAGGTAAGGGCGTAAGGTCAGTGTGATAGAGACTGTGCTTACATACTTACTACTACAGCGTAGGTCACAGTTGCAGAGGAGAACGTTATCTAGGGCGATTGGACGCGGAGAGTGTGCGCGACACAATGTCCGTTCAACCGCTTTGTTTGTTCCCTGTGTACACGTGGTGAAAAAGCCAACATCGCGACCCCCAAATATTTCAGAATAAAATTTGAGGGAAGCATCAATGGCGTTCTCGTCTGTTTGCTGAACAGACAATGTGCATCCTGCTCCTTTATTTTGCAAAAAGAAAAGATAGACGAGAATGTTTTCGGCATACTTTTCAAAAATCAACTCGTTGTGGATATTAAACCACACTGATCAGTTAGGCTGATATTTTATTATACTAGGAAGGAGGCTACAGATCACCGAGACACACAAAGAAAGGATTTGTTTAAATAAATTCTTTATTAATAGAAACAGGTAGTGTTTTAGTCTCTTAGAAGGGGGACTTCTACCTCATTTACTTCACCTAACCTAAGAGGAAATAGAGGGTGGCCTTTCGATGTTCTGGTGTGCCCTAAGGAAGAATCAATTCTTCGAGAGAGCTTAATTTCGGGTGGCCGGGAAGTGCGGCGAGTATTTCTTGTCGTATACATTCTGCATGTAAGGGCAGTTCCAGAAGACCTTGTCTTTGGAAGCTGTCTCCTCGTAGTGGGTGCAGAGGGTTGGGTCCCTCGTGAATTCTCCAGAGTCCCATTCCCTTTTTACTTCTCGCTGTTGCATCTGGCAGTCTTTTTCGGGACCATCGCTCTGTGCGTGAGAGTCTACATAGATAGACACTCTGCCACCACCAAGTGTAAATGTGGGATGGAAAGGGGTGTGGGTCTTTCATAGGCATAACGAAAAGGATCACACTTTTTTTTCCGGATTGCTCTAATCGCAACACAGATTGTGTTGTTCTTGTTGTTGTTTTACTTTATATATTATTTATAGAAAGGGCAGCGTCTTGCATGTCTAGACATTTTCTTTTTTATTTCAAGTATAAAGGCTTGATTGCGCGTGTGCAGCTATCTCCTTGATCGAAAGGCCTACGTCTTTGGAAGTCAACACGGGAGATTGATGCTTAAGGTTTTTATTGACGAGATCTCGACTAAGTGTGATGCACGGTCACCCTTGCAGTTGTTGCCTGGAGCACGACTGGTGTTACTCCCAGTCTCCCTGCTCCAAGCTGTCTCTGTACCTGCTTCCGTACGAATGGCACTGCCTCACACCGGGAATGGCACACTGCGGTCAGTCTTAATCCTTCGTTTTCTTCAACACTTCATTCCAGCGGTCTTTAGGCACGCAAAGAATCACGCGATACAGTCACTATTCGAACAAAGAATAATTTCAGTAGGTCTTTTATTCTTCTCAAAAGTCTGAATATCATTTGTTTCTGTAAGCTAGTTTGAATTTGTCATTTAAGTGTCCTCGCTGCACTAACATTACAACTAGCGTTTATATAGTTGGTGACAGGTTAAGAACCCAGTAGATGGTCCGCCTACAGCATCCTCTCGTTGCTTTCCGCCGTGCTTTGGGTGCGCGTACGATGAAATGGTATCAAAGGCAGAAAGCTCGCGCTCGGGGTGGAGGACCTACTGGGTTTTTAAGTTATCATCGACTATAGGGATCAAAACTTCTAGTATTTCTCTCTATCTACTATTATTTTATGTACCTCTTGTTTTGTCTGTCTTATAGGTTGAATGTATTCAGAAATTCCTCAGACGAAGCTCTATACTTGAGTAGCCGTGAAGATAAGGATGTTGCTAACGGAGACACTTCTTCCCTTCTTGGCAGCGTACCCGGCATCACTGAGCCCCCACGCCCACTGCGGTCAGCAGTTGTGCCAGTGCGACCTGGAGTTCGCCAGTTGCGTGAGCCGTTACCCTTGTCCCCGGAGGCGGATCTCGTGCCAGCACCGCAAGCTCTCCATGATCCACAGTATTTTCAATGGCAAGAAAAGATAGCAATTAGCGAGCCCTGCCCCTATCCATTGGGGGCAGGGTGGGGACGGTAACAATGGACTTCCGCTGGAACATCTCTTCCCGGATGCAGGACAAGGGCCCAGCAGCCGACCGCCGGAAGCCGCTTTTGGTGGCCTGCAGAAACGCCGCAGACTCAAGGGCCGACGACCAGGGCACTTGTCGCGCCGCAAACCGGGCTGGAGACCCAAAAGGCCGCCGTGGCGCGACGACAATCGGACTCAGATTTATCCTGACTCTCCGGGAGACAAGGCTCCTGTGCGTCAAATGGCAAATGCGACGGACCTACGCTCGAGTCCAAGCTTGGGAGATGGCCTGCATTCGACTTCGAACGCCGTTTCCGGACTCCGCCAGGAGATGGAACCATGGCGCTTTAACGCTACATACGATTCTGTCGAACTGCAATCAACTTTTGTTGCGAACTCGCTTCGTGAGACTTCTGAAGCGCAAGATTCCCCTCTTGAGAACAAGATCAAGGTTTCTTCGACATTCCAAGAACTCCAGTCAGAAATTGCACAGCACGAGCATTTACCAACTGCTCAAGTGACTGAGCATCCAAGTGAAGCATCGCGAGAAGTTGGAGGCTATCAACATAGCGTAACAAATTCCAAGTCGACGTTTTCGCATAGGATCGCCCCAGACGAACCAGAACTGCGAACACACCCGACGTTTGTACAGAGTATGTCTACAATAACTGTAGGTGTTGTATCAAAGATACATCCTGCTTCGAAGGAAGTTACCTATAAAGACTTTGTGCTAGAGACCGCCGTCGCATCGATATCAGAAGGACATCCGGACAAACCGACGGAAGAGGAAACAGGAAGTGGTGTGCATCACACCGAGAAAAGAAAACCTTTCTCAAATTTAGATTCTGGGCAACCCCAACCTGTGCCGCAACTCCAGTCGTCGATAACTGCAACATCCTGGATGGCACCCAGCGCTGTCTGGAAAGTCGAGTCCCTGAACGGAACCCCCATGCTTCCGCAGCTCCTTGTTCCACTACTGGCACATCACACGCAGGCCATTTTACCGTCCACGCAATGGTCTACTTATCTGGAATCTTCAAGGAATTTCAACGCTGAAAACAACTTAGCTCGCAAAAGGGCGATCAGGGTAACAAGGACATTTGGATAACTGTTAGCTCTCAAACGACCAGAAGCATTCCTATTTTAAAAGCATTCCAAGGCCAATAACTGAACAAGCTTCGCTGGCACAGCTGACTCGCTTGCCACCAGATCTGTGGTACCAATGAATAGACCGCTGAGCTGGCTATTTCTCGTGAGATGAGTTTTGCTCTTCAAAGGCTTAGAGAGAGCCGTTTGAGACTTTCTGGTTCCTTTCAATGCCTAGAGAGATTGTCAAAACTTTTATGCGATCCTGAAACGTCGAGCAAGCGCCAATGCCTTTACAAGGCTGCACAAAATCGTGATTTAACAACTTTAGCTTTTGCAGGTTGATCATCATAAAATACAGACGGGTCATTGTTTCTGCGCAACACACCGCGGCAGTAACTTTTGTACCGACCAATAGTTATCGATTGAATTGGATTATGGATCAGTGTGTCTAGTCTCAGAGGATCATTCAAAGGCACATGTGAGCTGTCTTCCGCGACCAGTTCACTGGTGCACACAATCAGTTTTTTCAACGTGTCACACATTCAAGATATGCGTAACTTTTGTTTTAAATTTCGACGTAACGCAGATCACCTTGAGAGAGCATCAACAACGTTGCTAAATGAAGATAGCGGCAAAGCTTGGGAAACTTCGTTTGAATTCTAAGAAGGAAAATATTCTCCGTCACCTCAATTTACAAGATGCCAAGCGTGGCCAACACTGGAGCTGAGGATCATAGTGGCACCTCGGTATTACTAAAGGTTCTAGACAAAAAAGGTGCACTTCGCACTCCTTCAAGTGCCGACATGTTTTGAAGCGCCGACTGCATGACGGGGCAGGTTTTAGGATGTGAATGATGGCACAGCAGTAGAATGAACTGAAAACCTCCATTTTGTATTCGCAAAATATGCTTCTTCATCGGTCACTTGTAAAAGAAAGTACCAAAGGAACTTTAGGTATTGCCACTAAAGAGAAAACTTACTTCGTGGTATCATGCTGCACGATCGGTGAGAAAAAATATCATTTTCGCCCCCCGTAGCGCCTCAGCTGGTATTACATTCCGTCTAACCAAATTATGAAAATACAGTACAAGTTTCCCTTCTTTCCCATGCTATCAACTAGATTAATTCATATCAAAATCAATAAAACTGTTGAGTACAAAAACAAATTAAGTTTGTGCAAACTAGCAACGCATCGTGCTTTTGACGCCTTCGGTAACTTGTTCTATTTTGCTTACTTTAGAACCAATTGTCTCACAAAAAAAATCGTCCTACAATATTATTTTAGGTCCCGACGAATGGCAATGGTCTAGTAATATAATTAATGCTGTCAAGAGAATACCGATTGGAGGCAATCGAGCTCAACCATAATCACAGCTTACTACGCCAAAGCGTTACACGATCACCATGTTGTTTGTTGTCGTACGTTTCTGTGCTAAACTTCTAATAGAACGGCAAGAGTCTTCCGCAATCCTGAAGCAACAACTGCTGGACATTGACGGCGACGACGTGTAGCCTTTCGTGATGAAACTGGACGCATGACCACAGACTTTATAACGTTGCCATGAGCAGGTCTTGTGTCTTGCCGACGTATGTGCCAACCAAGCTCCCGCGTTCACCTCAGTGCCCTCCGAGTGAAAACGAAACTCACGCATTGTCTTCAGATGGATGGTCAAAGTCAGCAGCCGTCCCGGACGAACAGTGAAGTGGCTCAGTGATTCGTATCCGAGTGTCCTTTGTTGGAACTTTACGTGGTGGCCCCTCAATGAGCCCATGTGCAAATCCCTTCGGCGCAACCGTCAGTTCCCAAGAACTTTAGTCAGGCTTGGGAAGATCTAGCGCATGTACGACCAATCACCGCCGTTCAGCGAGGATGTGTATGCAATACTGTCAGCATGAATGCCAGACCATTAGTTCTCTTTTATTTTGTATTTTGTTTCATTATATAAGCATTTTTATCAGTACTGGTGACATTCAAACGTGCGTGTACAATGTTCACCTAACTTATTCGGAACATGTGAACGGTTTCTTATCTCATGGGAACGCTCTCCTGGCGGCAGCTGAAGAATTGCTTCATGGCGTAGCGCAGTGCAACAGCCCGAGCAGAGGAGACCGCTTGTTGGAACATGGACGCCGCAGATATTTTTGCCGCCGGTCTACATATTGCCACCTTTTTTCACGAAGATGCATAAATGACTGTCAAAAGAGTCAGTGATTGGATGATTCAGTCAGTAATCATTTGATGTTTCTACTCGAAATAAGCCAGAAACGTAGAACGCCTCGCAGGCAAAATTGTTGTGCTGTCCCCGATCCATCAGCGATTTCGTCCTTGAGCGAGCGGCCTTCCGTGCTCGGACCGTTTCACTGAGCGCTACATCATGAAACAGTTCTTCAGCTGCCGCCATGATAACGCTCCCATGAAATAAGCCTCCGTTTGCGTGTTCCGGATAAGTTTGGCGAGCACTGTCCACTCTAAAAAGCATGTGCTCTTACTACACCAGAAGCCATGAATACCGAGGTTCAATAACTGTAATTGACGGTCTGCGTCCAGAGAACGATTGTGCTTTAGAATCAGTTTTTCTCGAAGGGTGTAGATATGGGCAGGTGCAATGTATGTATCTCGCCAAAGTTATCCGTCTCTGCACTAATCCTGATTGGGAGTCAAATTGTTTTTATTGTTCGTCATTCTCTGGAGACGCTCCGAAGATTACAGCGGTTGACCCTCAACATGCTAACTGGGAAAGTATACATCTAATAATATTTTTTAAAGAACGCCAAGCCAAAACTTAATCCATTACCTTATCCGATTGCGCCACTAATGTACATTGAAATAACTTGCGAGCAGGAAGCGCTGATTTCGCATTCGTATGCCGATGCCGACGTACAAGAAGCGTTCAGTACGACCAGGTTAATATAAACTGGAGAGGTTGGTACCGTATATATTTCACTTAACACATTGTATTATAGATAACGCAATTATTCACTTGTCACTTGTTGTTTAGGTGTAAATGTATGCAATAACCTTTTCTTTTCAACTTGAAAGGTTCATCAAATGACTGAACGTTTGCGGTTGTATGTTAACTCTTCATGCAAAGACCATTATTCGTAATGTCCATAACTCAGCGGAGACAATACGGTAGCGATGTAAAAAACTATTTCGTTAATTTCGTTATCCTTAGTCTTCTCTAATTTGATTCAGTGAATGTTGAAACTTGGTTGAAACACGCACACGGATACTAATGAGTAATCTTACTACCACAATCTAAAAATGCCCGATCGCCTTTTCTTTCTTTTTTTTTTTTTCCTTGCTGAGCATTTGAATGGGCGATT